>WBMW01005658.1:67237-167875 GCA_013396635.1 Penelope pileata | reverse complement strand
AAAAAAAAAAAAAAAAGTCATAGCTAGCATTAATATTTGAGATCTAGATCATATTGTTTAAGTTCAATTTTAATTAGGAATTAAATTGTTAATCAAGAATTAACATTAAAAAGAATTAAAATTTAGATTTCACGAATTTGTTTTTGATGGGATGATTTTGGGATATCTACATAATTGATACAATTTGCATCAATTTTTTCCTATGCCTTGACTTGGCCAGAGCTAGCTTAAGCAATCAGGGCACACTATTTAGCTCAGCAGAAGTCATATGTTGTTAGGATACAGAAATTACAAACTACAGCAACTCACATAGAAATGTAGTAGCGCTGAAAGCAGTCTTGAATTTTTTAATATGTTAAATAGTAAACTACAATGCATCATAACCAGCAAAGCCATCCATACTACACAGACAAGCAAAAGTTTCTCAAGAACTTTTCATGGTTTGTCATTTCCTTTAATTGCTCAGTCATCCCAGTTCTCAGAAGATATTTTAAAAAAAGAAAAAAGAAGATGGTGTTTTTTTCTTCACCCTGTTTACTATCCTCACCCCACATGTGGTTCTGATGCATAAGGAAGAGAAGATCACTTAGCCATCTTGTTTTTCTGATTGTAGAAAGAAATCACTCTGTTAATTACTGTTTCAGTGCATTTCTGTCAATAGGAGCTCTTCTGTTCCCGTTTTGTTTCTTAAACAATAGCTTTTGATGAAAACATGAATAGGAAAGCATGGACCTGAGATGTTCAAAATGAGGATTACATTTTGTCTTCAGTCCTCATCTAAGCCTCTCACTGGGCATCAATTTGTAACATATAGAATAAATGAAGTTCTAAGCCATTATAGAAGTAGATACTAATCACCTTGAGCTTTGAGCTGGAATCTTTTGTGTACATGTATCATTATTACTAGGCTTCTTATTCAACATGAATTTCATGACATAAATATTTTCCTTTCTAGCTGCCTAAAATAAAATGCTTATTGCATTAGCCAGAAAGACATGTAGCACACATCTGTTTAGCACAAATCTTATTTTTTCCATAAAAACATGTTTCTCATTGTGCCTGTGTACAATATTTCTTTAAAATTCATATTACTTATTTGGGAAAGTATTTCTCTTCCTGAAATCCTTTCTTATTTACCGTGACTGGAAGCAGTCATAGGCTACTGAACTGTAGCATCAAAATGATCATATTTCAGCAATGATATGGTCACTTTCTTTTCATTATGATGCAACCTACAGAGTTATTCATATATAATAACAACTTGGTGCTTCCCTAAAATATTGTAAATAGAGATAAAATTAATAATCTGTTTCTTGGAATATCTGTATTGTGTGTGATTCTCATAAATTAGTAAAGCACAGTTAGAATTCTTTATAAGAAATTAACTCATATGAGGGTAATTTGGAGTTGAATAAAGGTTGTGAATTTCTGCTATGAATTACGTATTTGTGGCAGCAGTTGCAAGTAATATTTCCAAAAGTTTTGGAATCATGATCAAATTATTTTTAGCCTTGACTTTTTTATTGTTCAATGTCTGGATAGGCATTTTTATGTCAAAATAAATCTAACATGCACAAGATACAGCTGAAATACAAGAATAGTAAAACTTAGGTGATAGTAAATCATTTATATTTTTTTTTTATTTTTATTTTTATTTTTTTTTAAGGAAACAAATTGACACGGGCAATATTGCAGGACGTAAACTGACTCTTTATCTCTTTAGACACATGCAGCCATCCTTACAAGTTCTAAATCTTTTCAATGGTATTTTAGAAACTTAACTACTTTAGTGTCCTGCTCTTTTCACACCTAAGTATGATGCAGTTTTATGCTTTATGTTATTAAAGAATGTCTATTATTCATTCCCGTGGACTCCCATCCAGTGTAATGCAATCAAATTCCCCTCCTTTTTTTAACATTTCTAACTGCTATGATTCTTGTGACCGTAACAACTACTGCTTTTAGCATCCTATGATTCTATCCCAACATTTAGTGTTTCTCATTTCTGATCTACTATGACTTTCAAGCCTTGTAACGTTTCTGTTCACAGTAGCAGTAGACGAAGGTTATTCCTAACACAAATGCACAGCGTTTGTTCCCACTGTAATTCATATTTACCTTTCTTTTCAGTATTATAACAGACTGTTCTAAGGAAGCTTTTATTTTTGAAACAAGAAAGAGAACATCTCTCTGCTAGCATTGTTACCAATTCTGACAGTTTTATTTCCTCATTAGTGCATCTCACTCCAGTGAGATGTCTCCTCTCCAGAGGAAGACACTTTATGACATTCTAAGCAACTTAGCTGGCATAAAAATGGTACAGCAGGGCTAAATCTGTTGTTTAAAATGCTACTAAAGACTACACTTCACAGTAGGACAGTGCATAAATGAACTGTTAGTTACATGTAATAATTTTCTTGGCTTTGACTTCAAATTTTGCAGCAGCAAAAACATCCATGATATCCATTCCATAGTAGATGTTAGTCTCTAATCTATATTTGTGCTATGAAAGCTGATTGCAGACTTTTTTTTTTTTTTTTTTTGCCTTTGCTAAGGATTAATTCATTGAGAAAACACTGAAAAAAAGAGCTTATTAAACTCTTGTAAGCTAGCTTTCCTTTTTACTTAAAATAATAAGCAAATGAACATCCTATTCTTGATGTATAAGCAGCCTATATGCAGAAGTGCTGCAGTGGTTGCATTAGGCAAGGTGCAGATAGGCCACAGAAACACCAAATATTCATACAACATCAATAATTGATATCATTTATAAATTAAAGCACTGAAAATGGTTATGACCTCATTTTACTATTTCAGAGCCACTTAAAAAGCGCATTTAATATTTTTTTTCTTTTGAAATGTTAGATTTTAGAATGTTTCAAACTAATTTATTTCCACTTTCTCTGAAGTGATCAGATGAACTTGGCATGAACAGGCAAAATATTTTCATCAACCCTAATTTTTGCTTTTTATCTTGCTCCAGTTGTGAGCTGCATGCCTTCCTGTTTGATCTGTGAAGATGTCTGTTGGAAAGGCCAAGGGATGTGTGAATAGGCAGTGCTGTGAGATCAGTTCATCTCTCTCACCACAGGGAATGGCAGATGTGGCTGTATCAGAGAGCTGTAAAGCCTGTTTTAAAGAAAGAATTCAATTTTGACCTCTTATAAATCATCACATACGATCTATTTAGTGAGATTTTGCAAGTTCTGTAGAATGCCAAAGATTTGTAAGAATAATGAAACAAAAGCTGTAGTCCTTACTTTACAGAGGGTCATTATCTTTGTGGTCATGCTTTCCTCCTTTTATTATGCCCTTTTTTGACCTACAAATGTTTTCACCCTCAGATCATTTTCAAATAAGTCAAAAGTAGAGATTTTTTTGTTCTGTCTTGTCAAAAGCAGTCTACCATTTTTTTCACCCACTGGTATTATTGCCCTATTGTAGGCATTTCAGAGGCCACACAATTAAATTTGTTTTCGAGGCTTTTTTCTAATTAGCTCTTAGAACACATGTACAAATCCCGACTGAATCATGGGACTCTCTGCACAAGACAATTCAGAAGGACTTTTTGTTGTTTTTCAGATGGGCGTAATTGTTTCTGTCAGGTCACAAAAGATAACAAGATAACTTTCATTTCAGCTGAAGAAGTTATGGTCTCTAGGTAGAAAAATAAAACAGAATATATGCTCTAAGTGACAGACTCAGTGTACAGAGAATTGATTCATGACACTGCATAAGCATAGAACTAAAATCCTCTAAACAGCTATTTTTGATTAAAACATTTCTGATGTAAGCTAGTTTGAACATCTATTTGTTATCGGTCATAACTTTCACTGCTGCCTCTACGTATATGTATACAGGATTTTTTTTTGTTCGCCATACAAGTTCACCAGCAAAGGATGGAGAGCTCAGCAAGCTGTCAGTCATCCTTCCTCTGAATTCTGTAAAAGGCAGCAGCAACTAGGCAAAGGTCCAAGGTTAAGTGTGCAGTGTGCCATGTGACGAAAGAAAACAATGTTACATTCTTTCTCTGGGATTTCTTAATTGCACATCATTTTCCTGCAATATTAATTTCACTTTTATGCTCTTGAACAAGTTCTGAATTCCTTGTTTTTTTTCTTTGTAGTCATGAATGGTGCTTTCTTCCTACTGCAAGCTCATCCACAGAGAATCTTTTGCAATATTTATTGAGTAGACCATGGAAAGTGGAAAAATACTCTTCTCTAGGCAGAGAACGATGTTCTTCCATTCTGTATTTCAGTTGTTTCACAAAGTGTCTTTTCCAAATTAGGTAGTATCAAAATGCTCTAGAAGTTGTTAGTTACATCTAATGAAAGATCTTCTTTCTCAAGCTAGGAAAGAAGGTATGAATTAGATGGCAAACTGGCAAAATTCATAGTAAGCGCACCTTAACAGCGTTTATACTATTTGCATACTTACAGTATGCAAAATGTTCTTTTCCTCATAGATTTTTATAACGTAAAATGTGGCTATACATTTCTTTTGCCTCCTTTTCAGGAGAAACACATATGGACTCTCAAGTTTTCATAAGCTATTAAAACTACTGCTTCTGTCATGTTGGTTTCTTTTACTCTGGGTTGTGTACAAGTGAGACAAAATGTGGAGTGGATAGAGACAGCATTTGGAGAAGTTTTTTTGAATAAAGGGAAAATAAAAAAGATGTTGTCTGAGGTTCTGAAGGAATTCATTCCATAGTTCAGACGTCCTGAAAATCTTGCACGTCTTCACTTTCCTTACAGTAGAGAGCCTCAGCATTCTGAATAAGTAAAAGGCCTTCCTCCTGGAGCTCTGTTGAATCTTTGGCTAGTCCTGAGATAGAACATAGAGAATCTCAAAAATAAAGGAGTGATCACAAACTTGAATAAAAAGCCGTTATAGAAAAAAAACCCTGTGGTTAATCTTGCATGTTGCTGAGAAAATCAGCAAAATAGTGCCACTTTGCATAATTTGAAGCTTCCTAATGCAAGACATGTTTTGTCGACCTATATAGTCTTCTTGCACACCCTTAAAAAAAAAAAAGTGATTAATGTTTAGATTTTGTTCTGAAGTCTCGGCCATCTGAAGGAGAAGATAACATCACAGAAAAACTTAAGGTACTTCAGTGGTGGGCTACAACAGTGAATGATTAAATGGAGACTTTGCAAGTGTATAAGAATCTTGTCTTCGTGTTGCTTGCATATTTTCCAATACTTGCACTTGGAAAGTGTTGACATAACAGTGGCAGCACGCCTTTCTGCATGTGCAGAATTTCCACTACAATCAATTATTCTGTCAGTTACTTCATGTAGACAAAATTAAGGAATCACTAAAGTGGTTATCAATATAGAGAAGTCAGATACATGTATATATGTATTTATTCTTTCAAATTGATTTGTACGTGGCTTAACTGATAAAATTATCTAAAATAATCTAGTGCTGCAAATCAACCAGAGCTTAGATTCAGTAACTGTTTTACTTTTTGTATCATCTTATGCTAGCTCACTGATCCAGAGGTTCATGCTCTTAAGTAGCTTCTCTGTGTTGTGCTTTATCAATATTTTGTGTGTTATATGAAATGTCATAGAGATTATACAGCCTCAGAGAACAGGGTCATGTAGTCTTAATGAATTAGTTATAAGTCTATATGAAGACGGCTGCAGCTTACTATTCCTTGGTAACAGCAGAACCGGAAAGAAATGTATTTCCCTTTTAAAGGATTGCATGTTTCATTGGACAAAGTTAGTTATGCCTGTGCTGACATGATGAAGCAGAAAAATGACTCTTGCTCATTTCTTACACATTTGTGCCCTTTTAAATTAAGTGTCTTAAAACTCCCTGTGATGACAAGTGTTAAGTTACTAAGTTTTGCACTGTGTTGTGTCATTCAGAGGCAACTAGAAGCAGTTGTGTCCAAACGAAAGGACAATGTGAAGTGACAACTTATGTCGGCCTGCAGGAGCTTGATCACGTTAACTCCCTAATGGAGAAGTTAATGTACGTCAGCATTGTACTGTGTGTAATCAGTTCAGATGGGAGAGAACAGCGTTTCCTCTAGTTGAATACATTTTGATCAATTCACAAAATATTACTGCAGCTTTCATTTTTATCTGTGACTGGTAATGACCTTTAATTTAGATATTGATGCTTCTTGGTTTTGTTTCAGAGTTTTAAAAGAATTCAGTGAAATGGAAGAGTGGAAGATAAATTGCTAATATTCGTTCAAAATTTATCACTATTCTGCCATGCTTCAAGAACCTGCCAGCACACACCTGCACCTTATGAGCAGAAAAAAAAAGTATTCAAACAGATTTTCAACGATAGAGGTGCTTGCAAAAATGCATTAAAAATGCCTTTGCTTCTTCAATGTGCTGAGACTCTTTATTATGAGAAGCAAAATGTGCAAAACGTAGAATTTTCTTCGGACCAGAACTGTGAGGTATGTTTCCCCAGGACTTCAGAAGTCTTCCGTCTTTTCACAAGAAATCCTGAATTTAGATACTCAAAATGTTTCTGCTATGTAACAATCACAAGGCTACCAATATTTAAAATCTACTCATGGTCAGTGTTTCCTATCTGACAGAGGATTCTTGAGGAGGAAGGGATGAACAATTCCATTTTCTTTTCATTTTATTCATAAAGAATTTTCCTCAATGGGATTTATTAAGGATTTCGCAACACTTTCAATTCTAATGTTTGCATGACCCATAAAAACCAAGTGATCACTGCAGTTGAGGCACTGTAGTGATACTAGCTGGTACAGAAATGATTCCAAACTGATCTAAAATCAGGGAAGGAAAAACATATGCAAGAAAGTGAGTTAAATGTACAGTTCTTAGAGTAGAAAAGAATTTGTTAATCTGGAAGGACATTCCTTGTGTTCTTGGAAATCACCCTTAGGGCCTCCCTTCCCCAAAACGTGTTCTGCTTCGATGCACCAGGTACTCAGCAACTCCACTAGGAAAGCAACCTGAGTTTATCCATGAGAATTCTGCATGCCTTTCTGGGAGAGTGTACCTGTCTGTCTCTGGAAAGGAAATCCCATATAAAGTCATGTTCTACTCTCAGTTGCTCCTTAAGCTGCTCTTTCAAATGCAGCAAGCATGTTCAGTTTTTTGTTCCTGTAAAGTATCTGTGGCAGAAAGAAACATTATGTTCCCAAAACATGAGGTGTAAGCAGTTCAGGATAACAGTATTTCTTTTCAGATGCAGAAATCAAAGAGGTGGATAGAATGAGGCTATGACTTAAGAGGATGACAAAATGTAGATCAGCAAAGTGGAAATGCTGATTTTAAGTTCTGTGTGGCTGAGGGGAGTGTCTGCATCTTTGGTGACCTGTGTTTTTCATTTCAGGTGCAGAAAGCACCGTTGCTACGTATGATACTGAAACAAGTGAGACGGAAAGCGCAGGTAAGACTGAGAATCCATTACTGGGCTACTTTATCCTGTGCTTTAAGTGCTTCAGCAAGAGATAGAGAGTTCAAAATTCCTCCAACAGATATCAGGAATCTGAAGGCACTCATGAAATATTTACAGATATGTGCTTTCTATCTCTGTAGATCACTATCTGCCCTCCCCACTGTTCCCATTTCTGTAGTTTCTATTCACATTTTCTGCATAGGTTACTCCAGGTGACAGCTAGACCAAAAATGTTACCCTGTAAAAAGTCATTTTTTTTTAACAATTATTTTTGGTTTGTTTGTTATCACATAGGATACTTTTAAAAATTACTTTGACTTCAAGGACTCCAGTTAATTTTTGTTTCTATTTCTTACAGTCTTGTGCATTTAAGTACTATTTATAGTATTAAATGTTAAGAAGCAATGACATTGATAAGATTTCTGTTTTTAAGGCATTTTGCAAGTAGATCTGTCATTGAAATAGACTGTTTGAATACTTTTCTTTTTTTTTCCTTTGCTGATTCCCTGATCTACATCGAGTAGAATTACTGTGACAATTTTCTAAAGACTTTGCATGGAAGAAATTTGCGTCTAATGTAAAGCCTTAATAAGAAGTTAATCCTCTAGCTGTGTTTCATCACAAGGAAATGAGCTGTATCTACAAAATTCTCTCAATGTTTCTAATTAAGTAGCTGAGTAGAAAATATGCAGCCGTTTTGTTTGTACACACTTCTTACACAAACTGAACTTCTTATTAGCTGCATGCTAAGTTAGAGCCAGAAGACACATTGTTGACAGTAGTCCACTAGCCACCTTGGAAAGAAAACTTCTGCTGAGTAAGGTTGACCGTTGGCTACTTCAATCCCAACGCAACGCGTAAGGTTCAAGTCTGTGGAATGGGGAAGGTTCTTGAAGTTGCATGCAAGATATTGATTTGGTGTACAAACAAAATCAATTGAGCTATTGTACGACTGCATACATAGTATATCATTTGTTCACTGAATCACAGAATCACAGAACTGTGAGTCTAGATCACTGAGTCTAGAGCTTTTGAAGAACTTTGTCTTTTTCTGCAAAACTCTTGTGTACGCCTTTGTCACATATTTCTGGTATATAAGAGACTTGTATATTATCATAGGGAAATACAGCTCAGTTCACATAGTTTCTCAAATCAGGATTGAAGCAGTCTATGGATTTGTTATTGATATGTTATTGATTGGAATATTAGTGAACCATACCTTCAAGATCAAATTAGTAACACAACAGATTAAAAAGGCTTATACTGGAAAAGTGTCCTTCCTTTTGATGTGTGCCTGTAATAATGAGTGAGAAAATCAGTTGTATTGATGAGAAGTTAAAATTATAATAATAACAAAATATGCACAGAAACCTAGCATCTGTGCACTCATTTCAGATTGAGAGTTTGGATACCATTTTTGATGCAACCACTTAATTTTGAACATTGCGTTCAAAAAGCCATCCATGCACTTTTTATATACAAGAAGCATTTACAAAAGTTCTTTAGACACATTCTTGAAATGAAAATGGAGTGCAACAGAAATGATATCATGATGTGGTTTTTCCTTACAGATACTGTTGCTGAACCGTTTGTTGTTATGGACGATAGAGAAGGCCTAACAGTGCTAGCAATAGACTAACGTAAATATGGACTGCACCAGGAACATATTTTGAGGGGGCAGGACTTATAAACTTGTCAAAAAACAGAGGTGCTGTCATAAGAAAAACTTCAGCTTCTGAATATTCAGTGTCACCTGATGTAAGTAAAATCACCCAGTGTAATAGAAATGCTAGCAGCAAACAAACGAGAGCAAGTATTTTATAGCTGTGAAGAACAATTGGCACAGCATGCCAGGCATTTGGGTGTGTCCTTTTTCGGGACATAGACACAGTCTTCCAAAGAGATATGCAGGCGGGGATTGGTCCCACAAAAACAAATGCGAGTCCGAGAAGAATAGTCTGGTCTATAATGGCCTTCATCTGAGTACTTTTGAAGAATTTATAAACTATGAATTTATTGCAACACCTCTTCTGGCAAGCTGTACTATTTACTTCACAGTAAGTGATTGTTTTCAAAATCATTCAGCAGCTGGTTCTAATTAAACTGAAATTCACATTGATTTCTGCTGTTTTATGCATGTAGTCAGAGCTAAGGTGTACCTGGGTGTAAAGAGGACTGGAAAAAATATCTAAGGATGACAAAATGAGAATGGCATTTCAGCTTTTTTCTAGTCTCTGTCTCCTCAGTTATTTGAGGTCTATGGCTCAAACAGCTTTTTAGTATGCAAGTTTTTGTGTTTAGTTAACACAGTAATCTCTCTTTGTCACCTCAAGTGGAGCAAATCTAAATCTTCAAAGGCTTTTTAGAGATCTCTTTGGCGTATGCCATTTATGTCCATTCTGGGCTTTGTTTGGTACCATCTCTAACATTACGCGGAAGTGTACCTTAGGGTTTTCAAGCAGTAATCGAGGAAGATCTTGAATGATCATATAAGTTATAATTGCCCATCCTGAGTACTTAGATTTTCTGGCAGGGTTTTTTGTACTTAGCTAACTTGAAATATGATCCCATAACTGTAACATGAAGACCAGGCACCTGAAAATATTTATATTTTACTCATTATGCTTCAAAATCATCTGGATAGCCAATAAGAAATGATACAATGAGGGAAATTTCCCCAGGTCTTGGATGTACAGGGAGAATGAAAGCAGACATAAGGGACAGCAGAAAGTGAATTATACATAAAATACTTCTACAAGGATCAAAGAAAGAAAAGGGGAAATGGTGAAAAACAGGGAGAACATTTTCACCCTTTACTTCTTTTCTCTGCATAGGTGTTCAAGGTTTCCACAGAAACTAGAGTGTGGTTTGTTTTGAGGGATGGGAAATAGCATTTCTTCCATTTCTGTTTAACTGCCATCAATGCAATGGAAAAGTTTGTGTGGTTTCTGTTTTGCATGGTTAGGCCAGGTACTTCCACAAAGAACACTCACTAAAACCAATGAATCTATTGAGCCTTGTGGTTAAATGATGAATATAGTTTATTTTTCCATGTCACTGGAGTTGTTGTGGTCATAAAACAAATATAAGAGGTATTAGCAGTTAAAATTGAGTTTGTCTTTCATCTCCGTACATGATGCATTTACATTATATCGGTTAAATGGATTTCTTGAAATTTAGATATCTACAATTTTCACTGTGTTTATGCAAAATGTTTATACTTTTTTTTTTTAGAAATATTTTTGTAGTTGTTTTTTTCTGCAATATCTAATATTAGCTAAAAAAAAGTGTTCATTAGAGTGTTTTGCTTACCTAGAACATTGATAGAAATTAAATAGAAATAGTCTGTGTAAAATGAGATGCATACTTTTGTATTTGTCTCATGCATACCAGTTGTTTGCAGTTGGTGTATACTTCATTTGTTCTGAGGTGGGCTAGATGTGGCTGCAGTTACTCAGATGCCCTCAGCCTGAAGAAGTTGACAGTTACGTCATCACTTCTTGACACTGTTCAAGGTATGAAATATTTTACAATTAAAATTACTATTGTGGGTCAATTTTTTCCATATTTCTTACTTCCAAGGGAAAGTTAGAAATTAAAGGTATTCATTATGGATCCACATTTTGCTAAACTGTAATCTGCAAAGCTACTCATGCAGAAAGTGCTGAGTTAAACAGGAATTTCACAATCCTTTTATAGGAATTGGGTTTATGTGTATCTACGCATGCCCAGGAGCAAAATGTGGAATTAACTGTATCACACGGCAAGGCAGTTAGTCCTTCATGCTGGGAAGTAGGTAAGCTCAGCTGTACAGAGGGATATGGACATTGTAATGCTAAGGTGACGACATTGCTACTCCTTGCTGTGAGGTCTTTCTATAAGCTTTTGCATTAACTGGTCATTAGCCTGAAGCGCCTTTAAAAATATATATACTTCAGAAAGGAATGGAATATGGGATTCCCTGTTCTGAACGGAGAATCTAGAAGTGAGAAGCAATACTAGGCACAAACTGATGGAACATGCTGATGATGGGAGGGTATGGGGCGAGCAGAGCTGCCAGGGCAGTGGAGAGCCTAGGAATTTGGAATGGCGGTTCTCTCCTAAAGCCCGTCCTTAGACATAAATGCATCCTTATGCATAAATGCATAGACTATAAATTTTGCTCACAATAGAACTATTGGATGTCAACCACCATATGGCATTGCTTACTCAGCTTCGGACTGACACACATGTAATATCCACTTATGGATCATGGCTGAAAACAGCGAGAAGACTTTGGGTTTAGAATTTTATTAGAATTCCAAATTACAGTAATTCTGTTCAATTTAATTGTGGCAGAAGGAAAGTTTTTATTTTTATTGTTGATTTTCCCCCTATCATTTACCTCTAAAAAATAAAAATAATAAAAAAAATCTCCTGGCTTTGCCAAAAATGGAATATATGTTATTATTTCCATACATGTCCTATTGTTCATAAGGAATGGATTTGTTTTTAGTTAGAAATGCACCCTTTAAATAATTTGTCTACTGAAAGATAATAGATTACTGCAAAAAATACTGAATGTATGAAATGAAAGGCTTCTTGAGATTAAATCAAAAATGCCAATAACACTCCCATTATTAACACCTAACATTCATGGGATGTATGCCATAATTAATTTTTATTGTGATGATTAACAAAAAACATTCCATTACATTTTAATAATGTGTACTCTTTCCCTTCCACTGGAGCCACTGTTCTTTTCCTGTGTTTTCTTTTCATTTTTTTCCCAACTTCATGTTTATTTTTAAAACCAAATACATGGTTTTATATACTCATGCATACATTTTGGTAATATTCATATGGCAGACAATATATTCTGTCTTTAATTCTATTGTATGTGAACGAAATTATTGCAATGATGGTTTTGGCATGTGCTCTTTGACATTTCATTCCAAAGTCCATAAAAAGAGTCTCTTTCACCTCCACACATTTTGAATCATGTTATAGTATTTAGTATCTTATGCTCTCACTGAAACAATTAATGTACAATATTTCAGAATGTTGTTTCCTGAGTAATATTGGCAGAAAATGTCTGGCTCTAGTGGGCTGGAGGCTTTAATACTAAATTGAGGATGTTGTGCTCATTGAAATTATTTCAATTATACCTTTCATGAGCATTAAAATGAATAAATATAAATTAAAAAGAAAAAAGTGGATAATTGCACTGAACGAGAAGACAGATGCCAGATGTTAGTCATCTAGCTTACTGAAATACTGGAAACGTTTAACACTCTGAGGATGAGGGCAGACAAAGATCAAATACAGTATCACACAACAGCCACAAAATTACCTCAGAGAAAAAACATCTGTCTGATTGAACAGTCTTGAGTAGCTAATCTGATAGGAGCATTTGGTTAAATAGTTCATTGGAAAAAAACAAAACAAAACGAAAACAACAACAAACATTTGAAATATGAAAGAATAACAAATATAATGAAAAAGCAAAAATCACAATTCACAAAATTTTTGCAAGTGTCAGGTGAAAAACAACACAGCTATGGTTGATAAGGAATACAATAACTTCAAAAATGTCTGATACTGAAACTGTCTCTTAAAAACCTACACCTTTGGTTGACATTCCAAGAACTTTACACTGTCTTGTCTTGAACCATCTTTTGAAGATCTAAAATACACAGTTAAGATATTCTTTTAATGTGCATAAATTTTAAATAGAAAAGCATACATGCACACAAGGAGAATTTCTAGTTGATATATTTTATGTTTTATTAAAGCATACTTCAGTATGCTTCTGTTAACTATGAAATTGTCTTCTGTTCAGTTCGTATGTATTTTTAAAAGAAATAGGCTTATTTTATCTTGACAGTTTCAACTCACTTCATAATTAAATGTGCTTTAATATATATATTTTTGAGCTTCACATGTCAGGCAGATTAAAAGAGCCATAAGCTGACGGCATAGGTCAAAATACATAGACTGGCATTATTTGCCCATTCCTTGATCTTATATAGAGTTAACAAATGCAATAACCTGAGTACACCTTGTGATTAGCAAAACAATTTATTTTTAAGCATGAAAAGACTACCATCATTCAATTTCTTGAAAAAGCGGCAGAAATTCTTATTTTGAAAAAGTATAAATTAACCCTTGAGAAATAGAATAAAAAAAAAAAAAAAGAAGAAAAAAAAATTTGTCATTGGGCTATAGCTAATTTGGACTCTTGAAGTTTCCATAAATATTGTTTCCCTAATAAAGAAGCACTTGATGGCTTATGAAGTCCTTCAGAGAGTTAGGACCTTGTTTTATAGACTTGTGGTAGTGAATTTACTCCCTGGTTTAAATCTAAAAAGTCCAGCTGTTTCTAGTGTGGAATTCTTAATGACTAAAATATTGGATTTATTTAGCCATGATAAATAGGACAGCATTTGTAGCATTAGAGGAGAATTAATTTACCAATATATAACAGTGGGCCTCAATCCCACAATTCAAATTTATGGAGGCCATTTATGTGAAAGTTAATGCCAGCATTTTACATCATTAAAATGAACAATACAGTCCATGAGATGCCAATATAGCAGCTCTTCAGGACCTTAAAAATTTACTAAGAGACTTCCAATTTATTCCATTGTTAAAAATCCATGGAAATCACTTCCAGAAAACTCCTAAATATTTCAGCTTTATAATGGGGTTACCCTGTTTGAATTCATGCTCCAGTGCATCTAGTTATGCTACTTAATGAATAAATTAGACTTTATGCTACTAACATAAACTAGATCAAGATGTATAATTATCACATTTGTAACAGATGGCACTTGTTATCTTGCTTACAATATAAAATGGGATAGAAAAGTAATAATATGCTTTGCATTAATTTTTGATGCATATATGGTATGCATTTCTGAAGAATGTAAAAAACCCAGGCACATATTATCCAAGCCATTGAAAAAAATCTTGATGCAAGTTGTGTAATTTTGTGATTCATTAATTTGTATTATTCCTTGGAGAAACGAAAGTATGTCTCCATTATGCATCAAAGGGCTTTATCTGTTCAAAATACTTTCCTTAGAATAGTATGTGTTTTATATCAGTAGATAATAAAGTCAGAGACATGCTTATAGGTATAGTGATATCTATGTAAAACTGGAATTGATCGTGTTGGTTCTTTCTTGTTCTTCTGGAATAAGAAAGTCCATTTTTTTCAAAATAAAAATTGATTGAAGTTTTGTCACTAATGGTATTGTAAATCCATGGTATTGTAAGATCTTCTTTCAGTAGTATTCAAAAACAGATTAGTGTTTGCTTTAGCAAGTTTTCTGGAGGCACTAAATGAAATAATAAAGGAAATATTAAAATTACAGCAGATCTGCAATCCTTAAGGGCTCAGAAACTTAAATTCCATCAGAATAGCCTCTAGGTGCTTGAGTTATGAAGACAGAAAATAGTTAATATGAAATGGATGTTGAGGTGTATGCTGGTACTGTCAATAGCAAAGCTTATTATATGTGTATTGGACATTTTAGATGTACATTATTTCTTTTTGAGCAGCCAAATTTCTGATTATTTCTGATGACTTCTTTATTTGTTAATTTGACAAAAATAACAAGAAGACAAATTTAAAGGTAGCTAATATTGTTAGAAAAAAACCTTCCTTGTTGAAAGTCTACAAGCCAATCTTTTCTCTCTCAGTGGTTTAGAAAACAAGCGCAACAATAAAATCACACAAACAAATTTTTTCCAAATTCGTTAACATAAAACATAGTAAGCACTACAGCTAGATTTAAGTTCAGATGCAAAGCACAGGTCTGACATTGTGCTATTTTTGACCTACAATAGCCAGTGTAAAAAAGCATTATAGAAGTTGCTTGCAAAACTTGGAATCAATCAGAGTTTTATTTAGTGATAATAACTAAGAGGGTTGCTCTGAAACTAATGTCTCCTATTTTATTGAATTGGCCTGCAGCTTCAGAGGTGAATGCTGGTGGCATGCCAGTAGAGGATGAACCTTCCCACCAATATCCTGTTACATTTTGTTACCGTGTGATAGATGGCAGCAGAGGGGCAGTTTGACAAAACGGCATCTGACATGGAAGTGCAGATGAAGCAAGGTGTGGAATTGCATTCCTCCATGTGGAAAAAATGGCACCCATTGATGTTCATCAATACTTGCTGAAAGTTTATGAATTCCAAAGAGTGGATGTGAGCACAGTGAGGTAATGGGTGGTGCATTTCAGCAGCGGTGGCAGCAACAGTGGGGTCACTGGAGCAGATTTTTGAGTGTAGCATGCAGGCTTTTGTTCATTACTGGTGAAAATGCATACTTCATGGTGGTTTCTATGTTGAAAAAAATATTTTTTAGCTGAGAATTTTCTCTATCAAATCAACTGTTGTAGTTTCCATGGAAATACGTAGGAGGCATTATTTTTGGAGCAACTTACACATATTTATATGCGTGGTTTCAATACCTTGTTCTCAGTAACTAGTTCCTGGAGTTTTTACAGATACATTTGCCCTAAGCAGGTTGCTTATTTTGGTATTGATGTTCTATTTTCTGGCCTGATGTTACTTATATTTTATGAGGACTATGGATTTATCACCATTCAGAAAAAGTGAAAATTAGCTTCAAGTAGTCCAAATGTTTCTGCAGACTGAATTAGTAGAAAATGGAAGTGATGGACGCAGTCATTACTTATGAAAATCCATCAGAACCACAGAACTTGTTGATAGGTGGGCTGGTCTGGGTTCGCAAATTGTAGAGAAAATGGCACAGCTATAAGCAACCTCTAATGTGTTTCAACGTAGAAACAATATGACTGATAGTCAGGAGTCTCAACATTATGTCCTGAACTTTGTCAGTATTAGCTGTATATAAGGTTGATAAAGTCTTTAGACTTTCTGCATCACTGTCTCTTTATGAAGAAAGTAATTTTGATGTTTCTTGATAAAGTTCAACAATACCTGTTGATAAAATATTCCAAGTCTTGTGCAAAAGAATGCTTACAGTTCAGTTCTTTCATGCTTCAGAAGTACGTCGAAAGTATTGGAAAGAGTGCTGAAAAATTCAGCTGGCGTGTAAATGTGTGTGGATGTAAAATGGTGCATCATTCACTGCAATAACCATTAGATGTGTTTCACTTTGAAGGACAAAATAAAAACAGGAAATATTTTCACCTAATAAAAGGAATCTGAGAATCATGGAAGAACATCAAGATCTTTCTATTGTAAACTGAAGGAAAAAAAAAGGTAGAAAACCAAGTAGTACAGATGGTGATTTTTTTCATGGAGGATATTTGGATATTTCTACCTTTCTTATCATGGATATGCACACAATGCACAGTAGAGAATATTAGAGCAATGTAATTATATATTTATCATAAAAATCTAATTGTCCTTCAGAGCTGCTATCTCAAAAAAAAAAAAAAGTTTTCATACTAAAACAGCTTCTGCCAAACACCTTTAACATTAGAAAATTTTTGGGTTGAGATTAAAGGTATTGAGTGAAGAGAAATGAAATTATCACATTTAGAAGGAATTTTTTGAATTGAGAATGCCTGTATCTGCACTTGTATTTTTATTGATCCCCATATAAGCTTGCATTAAACAAATGTTCTTTAAATTTAGGGACTTTCCTTCCTGAAAGAGATTTTCAGTATTAATTTTACTGATTTTATGTCTTCTCTGCGCAAAAAATCGAGATTAATGACAACTATGAATTTGTGAAGGCAGATTAGAACTAAAAGGAAATTGATTAAATGTCCAATATGTTGTATCTTTAAATAAAAGCATATTTATATTTTTAAGCAAGTATTGTAAAGCAGGTTTATTGTTTTATTTAAATCTTGATTTAGGTTTATTGTAATTGACGTTATAGGACAGATATTCACATTCAATCTACCTCTGCATTGCTGCATAAACATCCAATAAGCTGGATAGCTGGACACAGACTATGGTGATTTTGAAATTGTTTAAAAGAATATTCATGCAACACTTTAATTTTTTCCCTCATTTTCTAAATTTCTTTACCATGAAATTTGCATTCAGGGAATCTGTTTCCTATAACTTTTTGTAGTACATGATCAAGACTCCCAAACAGGTATCTCAGATTGTATTCCAAGGTCCATCTTACTTCTGAGCAATGTTCTTTCCATTGCTTTTTGGTAAACTTTTCATGTTGATTTAATTTTGAAGTCCTTTAGAACTTCTTTCTATCCATAAAATTAAAACAAATTTAAATGTAATTTTTAGTATGTAATTGGAAAAATACTTAATACTCAAATACTTAAAAAACAAACAAGGAAAAACTCCTAAAACATATAAATATTACATAACCTTTGTTGATTTTAATTCAGTTCAAAACAAAGCTCATAGTGTCCTGTGTGATAAATAAGGTGTGCTAACATTTGTACTGTGGATGTTGTGGCAGAAGGGAAAAGAGATATCTTCATGACCAGAACTATTATACTTTTGCAAGAATTGGGATTTTATTTTTCACCAAACATGCCTTTAATTTGACTAATCCTGAAAAAACCCACAACAGCTGGGAACTTCATTACTTAATGTGTTTTAATTATAATAATAAATAAAAACCTTTAGTTTTTATTTCACTCTCACCATGGCAAGATACATGTCAGGATCCAGACATACAAATCCTTCTGTTTCTGTAAATAAAAATAAGAAAGAAAAAATCAAAAAAGAACAAAAAGAAAAAGCTATATTGGATAGTTCTTATGAGAAAATCACAGTTTAGTTGGAACAATTAGTCTTACAATTTTAGAAACCTTGAGAAGACCAGAGAAAATGTATTGACAGTCTGTGCACTCGGTGCTTTAGCAGTTAAAAAAATGAATATTCTATTATCTTCAAGAGCTAAATATTCTTTCAGAAAAATGAAACTACCTACAGCTAAAAATAACAGACGACAATTTATTTCCTAACTGATAGTGAAGGCCTTTTCCCAAGGTATCTTAAAGGGATACATAGCATAACAAAATATACAAAAACAGACACGGGTTCAGACTATTCAAGAATGCATAGGGAAGAGAAAAAGTATACTAATATTTTCCTCTGAGAGGAAACAAGAAGACACACAGATAATACTAAAAGGACATAATCTTTCCATTGATTTTGCTATTTAATATTGTCAAGCTAAAGGTATTAGGATGTTCAATGAGAAGAACAAACAGATGAGATGGCCTTTCACAGCTGTTTGTGACATTCCTTTAACTTCCTTATGAAATTCTCTAGAAGCAGTAAGAATTGCAAGAAATTGCAGGCTACAACTCATGCAAATTTTCAATACCAAATTAATTATGTATATGGCATACCCTAGAATACTACGTAAGTATCTTGTTGACTATTGAGATACAAAATAGGCCTCAATTAATTTATTCCTAGCATTCATACATACTTTGCACTGAAGTATTAATTATAACGTAGGTTCAAATTTATCATTTTTCCATGTTTCCGTGCATTCTAGGAACCAGGTATACTTAAACAAGTTCAGCTTTCATCCTTCAAGGAGCTTATTCAGCTAAAGCAAAAAGAAGCATTATAAAAGTATGGAAATGAATTTATTGTCTTTTTCCCATGAGATTAGGCACATCATTACAGAGCTGGGTGCCAAGATATTAACTTCTTTGCTTGTCAAAGATTTACAAGCAATACCAAACTGTTATCATCAAACTTTACTTGGTTGCAAAAGAACAAACGATTTTAGATCAAATGTCACCTTTTAAAGTAATTTGATTTAATTACTAGACATGGATAAGATAATTGAATAAAGCTCATATGGTAGAGCATTAAAAATTAGCTTGTAAAATTACTGAAGAACATAGATAAGTGAAAAAAACTGAAGTATTCCTACCTCTTAGAGTTTCTGTTGGTTACTAATACTTGAAGATTTAAAATGGAAATTTATAGCTATTTTATCTTAGGTTTCTTGCTAAGAGCTATCGTTATGTCTACCTATGAAAAAAAAAAACACTCTTGTTGTAGATTTCTTATTACAGTCAGAGTAATATAACATTCAGTCAGAGGTTGTGCCAGAAAAACCACTGGACAACACAGTGCATTGCTACAGGAAGAAATTGACAGTTGGCCCCAGTTTGAAATTTTAGAAGAAAAAGTCAGGCTGAGTTTTCCTTGGTACTTCCTTGTGTATTCACACCCAGACCTACGCCCACACTCATTCAGCTTATTTGCTACCTGACGGCAGCTGCAGTCACTTGGAGGAGACACGTTGTGCCCTGCTTTGCTTTGGCAGCACCAGCAGCTGGCCTTTTCCACCACAGCTGCTGGGCTCAGCTCTCCCTGGGGTTTTCTGTGCTGTCTGAACACTGGCTTGTATTCTGGCCTGCGCTTCCGGAAGACAAACGCCTCTGAAAGCTGAACCAGGTAGCGTCTTTATGCTCACCTCCTGCCTCTACGGTTCTGCCCACATTTTCCCCAAATGTTTCAACAGGCGTCATCATTGTCTGCGCCTCTTCTTGCCTGGCAGCCATTTCTATGGCAATGTTCCCATGGCAATAAAAAAAAGTCACTAACTGTATTCACGCATTCAGTGTTCAGATGGAGTACTAAACTACATGAAAGTAAATAATATGCAAAACATTCATAAATAATATGTGTAATGCCATTTCAAAGGCACAAGTCAGGACCACTGGAGCCTGCACATAGCAGCATTTGACTGTTTGCACCTCAGCTGGGCACAGCCAGTTGAAGGCAGGCACTGGCCGCCATCACCTGGGCACCCTGCTGGACAGTGGGGCTTGGCCACCATACATAGGGAGGCCCAGGGAGGGGCCACCTGAGAGCCCATGACAGTCTCAGCTTGTGCCTGGCTTCCTCCTAGGCCACCTGCCGGAAGTGAGACTCAGGGCGGGGCAGGGGGTGACGAGGCACAGGTGTGAGGAGGAGCGGTGAGGCAGCCATTTTGTGGAGGTTAGAGAAAGGGGTTTCTCTGGTGGTTTGATGGAGACCAATGAGAAAGTGCTTTGAAAGTCAGTAAGAGGTAAGGAAAAAGAAGGAGTGCAAACAGTGTGTAGGTGGAGGGAGCTTTGTTTTCAAAAGTTTTACTTCTTGTTAGTAGGAAGTCCAAATATTTTCAACCAGTATGGCGTTTTGGAGTATCTTGCAGTGGAGGTGATGGAAGTACAAAAGGTCGTGTCTTGGTGTCTTTGAGGGAGCATTTAGTCTCAGCATGGAAGACCAGAGGTGAGTTTCAAGACTTTTGTTTTCATTTGGTTGTCTGTGATACGAAAGTTCATATTTCGTGTGATTTTGGTGCATATTTCTCTTCCATAATTGTGGCTTTACAGACAGGTGTTTCTCTCTCTAATAAAGCGGGTATTGTGCTCTAAACAAAACATATGCAGAGGGGGAAAAAAAAAATGTTGTTTCTATGTCCTTCTTTGTAAGTAGCTGGATGAAAAAAAATTAGTTTAAAATTCTTGTGTGGTAGTTAAAATCCTTGCATACTGCTTTTATATTGAGCAATATGTACCAGAGAGAAGTTTCCTATATAACGCCAGAAGTGATCTTAGCTTTAATGGAGAACCTTAGTTTGGCTGGGAGAAATAAGACTTTTAGTACTGCTGCAGGCTACTGGTGTGAATGGTGTTATTGGAAAACCACGGAGTAAAAGAATAGTAGTTGGTGGCAGGATGTATTGCTTTCTCCCGAATCTTAGAGATATACTTCATGTTGCTTTTAATTGAAAATTGAATTTTATTGAAACAAACTTTTATGTTATTTTCTCAGCTGTTTGATGCAGCACTAAATGATAAAACCAGTTTATTTTCTAGGTGGTGGTAATAATTGGTTGTAAATGTTTACCTTTCTGCTAGATCATCTTCAGTGTTTGATAAGAGGAGTTGAGAAGCATTTCAGTAATTTTTGTAACAGTATTTTGTGCTGAGGGAAAGAGTGTGGGAATGTGTATCTTGTAAAAAAGAGAGGGGAAGGAAGCATTTTGGCATTGAGACCTATGCTGAACGTGCTCAGCCTAAAACCCGTAAAATTGGAATATCATAAGCTTTTTACTTGCCAGTAAATTTTGAAAACTCTTAATTTTCTGTTTTGGTTAAAAATAGAGTTCGCTGCTGCCTGTTATTTGCACCAATGGAGTTAACGCAGCAGAGAGTTCATCTGTTTATAACCTGGAAGCAAGAATGTCTCTAGAGTGACCTTTATTTCCATGTTTTGAATAAAAGATATGCAGTGATTTTCATCCTCGTCTGGCAAATAAAATGAAATCATAGCCCGTCTGGTTTATAAAAGTATCTGATATTCTGTTTCCTTTCTGACTTCTGAGGATTGTGCTATCGCTGTAAATATTCTTGCCAAGAAGTACATTGAGAGTACTTTGACATTCACTGACTTACAAATAAGCGGTTAGAACATAATGATAAAAGGGAAAGTACCTGACCTTTTTAGAATGGATACTAATATTTATTCAGGGTGATTTCCTATCCAAGAGTTTCCTACTGAATGTATTAAGTTAACAAATTAGTGCCTTACAAGTCAATTAGCAATTTCAGGCCACTGGTAAGCAGTCAATTAGTGCTGTGCTGCTTCTGTTCTGTACCAGGAGAAGCCAATTTGTAATTATCACTTATCTGTTCCATTTATGGGTATGAACATCTATGACATTAAAAGAATTTTGCATGGGTTTGTCAAACAGATAAAATTCAAACTATTTCTTGAACTGCAGAAAGGGCATTTGAAAATGATCTACAGTTTTTCTGAAGTTGATTTATTTATTCCATATAGGAACAAAATGAGATTACTTATATACAGTGTAAGTAGCAGTACACAAATATGTATAGACTTGGAGTCATGCTTTTTTTAGTCATGAACTGCTTTACAACATGAGCCTTGTTAAGAGTAACACTGGTATATAACAATATACAAGAAGGGTTGGTCTATTTAAATGGTGAAAAGATCTTAAAATCAAAAGGAAGACATGATCCTATTACTGGGTGAATTAACTTGGTATGTTGGGCATATTAATATGATTGTGTGCAGGATCTGCCTTTGGTATGAATTGATACAGAACCTTGTGAAATGGGTAAAATACTAATGTTACCTCTACTTATGTAAACTTTTTCTCAAACTTGAGATCAGAGTACCCCAAATGACAATTCCAAACAGTTTTTCTTTTGTTGTGTTTCATGGTATGGACTGGAGGTGACAGGGAATGGCTGTTGTTGCTCTTTCCAGGGGACTTAGGCATTTTTCTGATACTTCTGTCTTCCTGTAACTCATGCGTAGTCCTAATGCAGATGGAGGAGCTACGTCACCAGACTAGTGTCATTTCCTTTCATTTCTCTTCAGGATAACAGCCTATATTCTGTGTAACCACCCTACGCTGAAATCCAGGCAAACTGTTGCTGTTACCACTTAGATTAGCTGTTGCTTATGTCTGAAGGAAAAGTGACATTTGTGGCAAACCAAGGCAACAAGGTTTTCAGCTCTTCACAGAATAGGTTGGGTCTGCAAAGCTAGTCAAACAACAGCATAAGTGTGTTAGAACTTTGAATTTACTTTCACAACCATATAAGACAATCTGGACCTCCAAGATGAAACCTATGTCTTAAAGAAAATTATAAATGCTCTCTGCAGGCCTGATAATAATATCTTCATAGTCTTCTTCTTAAGTCTTTGTCATTTCTGCACTTCCACTGAAAATACGGGAGTTGGAAGCATACACTGCTTCCTTTCGTAATGCTTTCCTGTCTTTGTCGCTATTAAGGTACCTGGGTGTACTTTGCAGCAAACTTTCTCATTTAAAGAAACCAGTAGGGGAGTACAGCATAAAAACATATAAGGTATGATAGAAAGTGCAAGTTGCTCTAACTGGCTAGAATTGTACTTGTGGTACCATTCCCACCTCTAATCTTGAAAAGTGAATAAAAGCTGCATTTGCGGTAGTATCAAACTCCCAGGAGCCACAAGAATCTAAAAATGCATGAAGAGAGAATGCATTTACTTCTTATACTCTCTCCCTCCACTCAGTGAAATTTTTTGTATCTTCCCCAACCACAACAGTACTTGTGATTGGAAAAGCAACAGAAAAACAGGTCTGCAATTTCATACTAATACAGAAGGCTGGCTGAATGTGAGTTTGAGAGATTCAACGTTCCCTAGAGAAGGGAGAAGTTGGAAAAAATAGTTTTTATGCATACAGGGTGTCTGTGCACATATAGATGGCATGTCATGATTTCTTAGAATATGGAATATCTATATCATCACTTTGTGATCAGTATGCATGAATGCTTTTGGCAGAAAGTGGGTTGCTGCAAATTTTCAAAATACAGTCTATCCGAAGCAAGAAGGAAAATACTATTTCTTGGGGGAAATATCTCTGAAGTAATCCAGCAGACTTTTTCTGAGCTCCCTACCCTAAGATGTTAAGCTTTGCATCCGAGCTTTCCTCAAGGTTCTCACAGGAAGGACTGCTGTGAGGAGCTGATCTGCATCTGATAGCTGCTGACACTTGAACTGTGCCTTTATTCCGCCTCTGCTGCATGTCAGGTAGGGTCTTGCAAATGCACTATCTCCCTGCTTCTTGTGAATGGCCAGATAGGAGTGGAAATAAGTTTCAGCCCTGTCCCTGACCAGGATGAATTGTTCCTTATGGTGCATTGCTTAATGCTTCATAACGTTCCTGCAACCACTGTGACCAATAAGTGGGAGGATACACATACCATCTTTCTAGGATGAGAAGAAAGAAAAGGAAAGGAGAGAAATAACATTGGGAGTAGTTTTATACATCAAACAACTATGATGATGATAACTATTAATATTATAAATATTAATAACAAGTATTTTGAGCTATTGGAAAATAGGAGTTACCTTTTAAACAGGAGGATGAAATAAAGGTAGGATTTCCATGACATAACTGTGAAACAAGAAAGCGTTATAATAAGCCATGCTACTGTTGAAATAACTGCTAGAACTAATGGCACTTTAATAAAAAGTTTTAAACAGAACACAAACAACCATACTGCATTAAAGTAGATTTTTTTCTTCAGTAGTGACATTTTTAACCAAGGCTAGATAACTCCAATTGTGGAAGGCCAAGGGAACTCTCCTTACCTAATCTCATTTATGTACTTATCAGTGACATGGAGAGCTTACAAAAGCAAGGAGTCATACATGACACCCGAATTTAAATTCTTTAAATTTAGTTTGAATTTTTTAAATCAAAGTATGTCTTCAGCCAAGGAATTTAATGAATATTAAACTGAAATCTTGAACTAATGAATACTGTATTCAAAATTAAATCTATTCTTCCTGTCAGTTTACCATGTTCATTTCTTAGTGCACATAGTCAAGATCTTGTCAGCTTTTAACAGATGCAATTATCTTAATTCTATAAAAATCTTGTTGGATGACGGGGACACTAAGTTAACTCTTGGTAGTGCTTTTGTTCTACTATCTTTGCTGATATCAGAGGTCTAATGGTGTCACTGTGCCACAAAGGAAGTTACATCTTGGCTTGGTACCTTACTGATGCTGTTATCTTGTTTGAAAGACTGACACTAGAAAAGAATAATAGGGAAAGAATGTCAATGAAGTTGAAAAGGAGTAGAGAGTATGCTGCTTCCCGATTACACAGGATTTAAATTATCCATTGCTTTCTGTATACTACATCTGCCACTGATATCTAAGAAAAATGTTATCTTTGTATAATTAAGATATGAAAATGAATAAAAGTTTCTTACAAAGAGCTGTCTGGGGTTGGAGAAGATAAGGTCATTCAATTAAACAGCTCATACAGTTAAAGTACGTGGTGTTTACTCTGGCATAATTAGACTTAAAGTTCGTGTCATTAAACATTTCTATGTATTGTTTAGCAGAACAGTGAATAAGTCAAAATACTTTTCAAAAACAATGCAATCCAGAGCCTTCAGTTAGATTTAGAGGAAGAAAGCACAGATTTGTCAGAGAATAGGAATGAGGAGAAGTTAATCTTGTTTATTGAAGCTTAGGAAAAACTATAATTTTTTTTTCCTCGGAGTATTTGTTTGATTTATTACTTGACATATTCTGATTATTTAAGTAGCTTAGCCAAATATACAAACTATTACTTTGAAAACAACTTGTGTATAAAATTGTTTATGCTTACTTGAGTCATCCTTCCGCCAAACTAGGAGAAAATTATAAAAATCCAGCACTGAGAATACTCTAATGAGAATTTACCACTTGCTTTATACTCTAAAGATGCTAAGGAAGTCATAGAAACAGTTCAAGAGTATATTAATTGTACTTTTTCCCGTGCTCACAAATTAGCATGTAAATTAAACAATCTGCAAATTCACTGAATTGGCACAGAAAGTCTAGCTCAGGCTTATAACCATGCCACACACAATATTTGCCCATTATCTGCTCAGGTGAGTCATTTTAACTTTGGGCCCTGTCAGTGTAGCGCAGTCAGGCCCAATGGGAGCAGTGACAAATTCTTACAGTTGCACTTGGGGCCCGAGAAATTCAGGCTTTTCTTTGTGTGGTTGTTTGCCTTATCCCCTCCATGCTTAATTCCTCCCTCATGCTCAAAATAGTCCAATAGAAGGCTACGAAGATGATCAAAGGCCTGGAGCATCTCCCTTATGAGGAAAGGCTGAGTGACCTGGCTCTATTCAGCCAGTGGAAGATAAGACTGAGAGGGGATCTTATCAGTGTTTATAAATAGCTGAAGTGCGGGAGGCAAAGGGGTGAGGCCAGACACTTTTCAGTGGTATGTGGCAATAGGACAAGGGGAAATGGCCACAAACTGGAACATAGGAAGTTCTGCACAAATGTGCTTCTTCATGGTGAGGGTGGTGGAGCACTGGAACAGGCTGCCCAGGGAGGTTGTGGACTCTTCTTCTCTGGAGATATTCAAGACTCATCTGGATGCCTACCTGTGCGACCTGCTGTAGGGATCTGCTCTGGCAGGGGCGTTGGACTCAGTCTCTGCAGGTCCCTTCCACCCCCTACAATTCCGTGATTCTGTGGTAATGACAGTTTTAAATGTCGGTATTGGTTAACTAAATCAGCCTGGTTTGCTGCTTAAATAAGTTAATAATATTGACTGTATGATTTTGAAAGTTAATTTTGTGCATGGAAACCTTGAAGTTTGATGCAACAGCAAGTGTTTTAAAGGGATAAGGAAAGGCCCTTGTATAAATCGATCTCTGAAATAGTAATAACTTGCTATAAATCATTATTATACCTTGTTATTTAAAAAACCTTTAAGATGGATTCAAAGCCAATATATTTATTACTGCAACAAACAGCTACAGGCCAGATGTGTCAGGTAATTCTTTGTTTTTTAACTTAACATTTCCTTAAACTTGTTACTTTCTAAAACTATAATGGAGCAAAATAAAACCCTTTAGAACAAATAAGCTCAGCTGAGTACTGCTTCTGGATAAATTAAGCTGAAGAATGTATGAACTGGTTCAAGCATCAGATCTTTAGGAAATATCATGTTAACTGTTTTTGTGATGTGTTTTTTCTCTTCCAGATTTCAGTAGTACTAATTTCAAAAGATTTTTAAGATGGTAGCTATTCACATACAGCCATCTTCTAGTTTGAACCACGTAGTCTTTATTGAAATTGTTTAAAGCAAAATGTACAATCATAACTGATGCTCATAATGGCAAACAAATCTTGTGGACTAAGTAGTACAAACATGAAAGAGACTAGGAAAAGAGATGGACGTAGTTTGCTACAGCAGAGCAAGAAATAGGTTTTAATTTTTACGTTCCTCTGACAATATTCTGTTATATCACTTTCATAGTCATATAACTGTAGTGAAGTTTCAGCTGGATTTTTGTGATGATTGTTTTAGTACATGGTATAATAAAATGGAGGATTACATCTTCTGCGTAGAAAACTGTGCAAAGAGAAAGATTTCGGCCTTGTAAAGCCCACAGACTCTATTTAAAATAGTTATTATTTTTACGTTATTACTAAAATACATGAAAAACTACTGAATGTAGTTTTTTTCCCCTGCAATGTGGTAAGTACAAACTAAAAATAGGATGTTTTCAAATCAAATGATCAGTAAGGTAGAATTATAAGCATTTTCTATTTAAAAACTAAAACAGCTCACCATTAAAAAGCAAACTGAATATCCCTAGCTGATGTAAAGTTGCTGCCACGTGTTCAGCTGATTCGTAGAGAATAAAATCTATCAGAATAAAATATCTGAAGATTCAGGCATGCTATTTCAAACAATCTCAGCAAACACTCTCTCAAGCTGTCATTTATGCAAACAATATAAATACATAATTCAGCAAAATATGTTGATACCAGAGATTTTAAAGCCATTTGAGTCTTGAGATGTGTACAGATTCCAATACTGGCTGCCAGATGACTTGCAGTAGTTGAGTAGTGCAGATTGTACAGGCATTTGCAATTGTAAGTGCAAAGTTGAGAGGGCCTTGTGAAGTCAGAGCAAAGGATATCTGACTTCAGTCAGAAACGGTACCCTGTGCAAATATGTTTTCTCATATTATGTCTTTAACAGTGTTGTCTTCAAAGGCAGTCAAGGCAGCAAGATTCTTGTCTTAATTCTGTTTCCTGCTCTGCACTAGGGCGGAAACAAGGATCTCAGACATTTCATCCCTAGCACACTCAACATATCAACAACCAAACAGTTCTCAAATAGAATCCCTTGGAAAGGAAAACAGAGGTTGCAAACCTCTGGTTCCCCAGGGACTCAAGCTTTGCATAATTATCATGTAAAATTGCTGTTTTGAAGTCTTTCTCCCACTGTAGTCAGACCTAGAAATTTCATTTTCTCTGTAGAAAGTTACAGGAAAAAATATAATTAGTTCTCTGAATTGTGATTCCTAGCTAACTCTCAGCCAGCTTATCATTTGTTACTCCTTACGCTAACTACTTTATGTTTATAATAGGTACTTTATACAGTTTCACAGTTTTGCATGTTAACTTGTCAGAGACAATTTCTGTGAACTTGCCCCAAGTGCAAGACTGAAAACTTTAAATTCAGCCACAAATGTGGTATACAGATACAAAGTTTATGTCTCTGGGGTACTATAGCATTATAGGGTGAAGCATGATGTGAAAAATAGCTTTATAACACTGACTTCATTTATCACAGCTTTGGTTCTGTCATGGTGCCTTTTTGAAGTGCATGAACTGGATTCTATTCGGGGAACTCAAAGTTATAGCTCAGGACACTGTTCTCTGACCGCTAGTGGGCGTTCAGTCAGGGGAGACCAGGCTGGAGACAGTCTTATGTCACCTTTGTCTTCCATTGTAAGGCACACGCTGTGGACAGAGGCTCCAGGTGTTTTGTTCTGCAAATCCATTCCTGTTGCGCTGCACCACTGACTGGTAGAGGTGTTCCAATATGGAATTTGCACGAAGTAGTTTCAGTAGTAAGAGTTTAATCCAAGCAAGGGATTCTGCAAAGTTCTTTGAGTCCAGAACCACGCAGTAGTCCGTGCTTGCTCTGTATCAACACCTTCCTCAGTCAGACTTCATTTAAAGATGAGTAAGGGGTAAATGAATCACAGTGTTTTTCAAAACCAAAGAGACTGAATTCCAGATAAACAAGTCTCCAGGCAATTCTTCATTTTGACCAAGATTCTCTGCTGCTGAATAAATTGTTTTTCTGAAGTGGAACGGAAATCATCACAATCAAGAGTTACGATACGTTTTGTTCATCTCTTGTTAGTCTTGTGCTAAATATCACGTTTGTTGTAAGGTAACTTTGTTAGAAAATGCAATTAGGAATGTGATAAAAATGCATTTGTTTTATGTGCTTTATGGTTTGGGATCCTTTTTATACTCATTCTAAAAACATAGCTGCAACACTGAATCACATAGTATATACTAACAATTCCTCAATAAATAAAATTATGGAAGCCTAAAACACTAAAGAAACTAATGATTAAGCCAGAGCTTCAGTGCAGATAACTTCTACATATGCATTAACATCAGCAGACAAAACTCTACCCAGTTTTGTGAAGACAATTTTCTGAATACCATTCTTTAAGTTGCAAAGCCTATACAAGTGCTGAGAAGGTAAATCACCTTGTTGCTTATTTTGCAGAATCATCCTTTTAACAGATCAAATGCATGCTTTGTTCTTTATGAAGGAAATTCTATAGAAACCAAAGGTAAAATCAATTACAATTGAATGAATTACCTATGGTATCTGGAGTAATGAAAGCCAGACATCTCATTATTGCAGAAAAAATGCTACTCATCAGAAAGATTTAGTATAATTCCCTAGCTGATTGATGAATGAAAAGCTTACTGGAGAGAATTGGTGAAGACACTTTCTATTTCTTTCCTTTATTGCCTGTTCCTTGTGATAGAACGCAAATCGGCTAGTTCGTGTGTCATTTAGAGGTGGTACACAGGAGTGGAAGTAGTAGCAATGAAATTAGTGCCAAATTCCCAAATATTTTGTTATAGCTGTGAAAATGCCTGCATATATATGGGAAAGAGAGGTATTTTATCTCAGATACCTCTCTGTTGTTGCGTTTTGTTCCTGCTATGTTTTGGTAGCTCTGATGCTTAGTCACCGAAGAAGAAAGGGGATTAAGTATCTGAAAGAAGGAAGAAATTAAGGACTAACTTGCTGTATTGAGCTTTGATAGTATGATGGTCTCTGATAGCAACAGCAATGAACGTCCTAAATTATTTTACTGAATCCTTATTATTTTGAATAATGTCTAAGGTGTGCTCTGTTTGTAGGCGAACTGTAGTACCTTCCAGATGGAGTCTTTCCCATATACATAATGTAAAGAATTTGTGTTGTAGGAGAAAGAAGCTTATCTGGCAGAAGCTTCTCTGTATCATCTGTTCCATAGGAATAGCTGAGGAAAAATTCATTTGGGTCATATGTATACAATATATATTACATATACTTGCACAGGGCAGCATATATGTTTGTGTATGTATATCATAAAGAATATACATGTGATGTTATCATATGTGTTTAAAAATATATATGTAATGTATATGTGAGAGAACATATAACATCTCAAGAGGGAATCAAACCCTAAGTATAATATGCTGCCTGTTTCAGAATAATATATGAGGAAAAAATGGACTTACATATGGTAACATCTGCTTTTATCATCCACTTGAGAAATGTAACAAGGAAAGAAACATCTACCTACTGGAAATCATCAGAATAAGCAGTGTGTCCCACACAGCAGGAGTCTACCACCCACTCATGTGGCTCCCAAAAGCAGTGAGAAGTGCATACAGTGCAGAAGTGCAGGTGTTTGTTATAAAAAGCCCAGATCTGTATAAAACTTTTCAGATAGCTGTGCTGTTTGCCGAAACTGTCAACATGTTTGGGCTGAGACCACTGGACTTCTCTGCTGTACATTTAATTTAACTGCTCTTTGTTATTTTGGATTGCTTCAGTTCAGCTGAATGACCAGGTTGCACTGGCAATCCATGCTACTTTAAAGATAATCTCATTTAATAGAGTAATCTGTGCTTTGGGAGAACTCATCTCTTTGGACTTTTTTCTTGGCTATTTCCTAAAGACACAAAACTAGGAAAAAACCTTCTTATTGCTTATTTTGTCAAATTTAACCCAACAGATGCTTTAGACAACCCTTCTGTTCTTGAACACATTCTTATATTGCTTAGTCAATACTTTTTCAACAAAGGCCCTTCTCCAGTAAAATGTGAATCCTGGAGAGCATCAATGATACTTGCTGGTAGAAAGATGATGACAAGACTGTTCATGCAGTGGGAGGAGAGGGGAGAGAATTAAGGATGGATTAAGGCTGTTTTGGTTGTTACCTGTGTTAACAGTTCTGTGATTCTCTCAACCTGATTTTTTTTTTTTTTAGTAGATCTCTTCAGCATGTTTTGCTGAACCTGAAAGTCAGGATAATTTACTTGCACTCTGTTTAAAGAGATAAATACATTCAGGATGTAAAATGGGAATCTGGGGGAAAAAAAATGTATTAGTTTTCAGACTTGTCAGTGATGTATGTTACTGTTCATAAGGTCTGTGGTTAACTACCAGCCTGTTGTCTAACGCGTGAGGTTTGATTTGCTATCCCTGTCACTGTAGTATAGTTTTGTTCTTGGAGTGTCTTCACAGAAAAAATTTATTTTCAATGGTGTTTACATCCTTCTATAACTATTCAGATAGGTTTATTCTAAGGCACTTATGTAAAACAACACTGATTAAAGTCACCTAAAGGTATGGCCCAGAGTGTTTATTTGGTAACATAAATCAATCTAGCCACAACTCTAAGTACTGGTGCGAGAGACTTGTTCAGATTCTTGCATTAATGTAGCATTTTTTCTGATAAATATGATGACACGCTTCCAGATCACAGGAAATAGTTGTTATTTTCCCTTTTAAGCCCAGTAGGGAGTAAGTAGCAATTTTTCTCAGAAAATAAATGCATCCATCAAGAGATTCATTTCCCAAAAGAGGACAAAAAACAGGTCTATTACTGCAAGACCAGATAGGATATTTATTGAGATTCCTTACAGCAGTGATTCTTCAAAAACCTAAGGTACTTCATTTGCTAGGGCACAATAGCAAGCTCCAATTCCCAGAGTGAGAAAATACTGCAGGTACGTTTTGTCTGTGTTCTCTAGCACAGAACCTTCCACTCTCGATGGCTGCAGCCTGTTTCCAAGACATATGCAATGAGTTAGGTCCATTACTAGGACAAGCTGTGATTTTTATTCAGTTTTCAGGCTCATCCCCCCAACTGACAATTATTAGTGCTTGGCCATAGCATGTAACATGGAGCACTAAAGCTAGGCCTCAGAGGACTTTGCTTCTAATGCTTGAATGAACACCTGTCCTTTGTTGGCATGTGGATGTTTCTCTCATCTGGTTCTGCTTGCTTAGTTTTTGACCAAACCCGCATTGTATGTTCTGTAGCTCATTTCCAAATGAAGTGGGTAGGGCCTCCAAATTTTACAGCCAATTTGCTTTTAAATAAATAAATAAATCCCTCTTTCTCCTTCCCCAGAAATCCTAATCAGAAATTTTTTGGAAATTTTCTGTTGCTTATCTGCTTAGATTTTATTTGCTTCAAAAGATAAACAGATGTAGACTCTGCCATTGCAAGAGTTATTACCACATCTGAAGGTAAGATATTTTTCACAAGCTTTTGAGAAAGTTATTAGCAAAATAAATTGACTTGTAAACACTACTTACACCAGATCAACCTTTTAGTCTGTGCTGTGCAATGGCCAAATGTTGAACTTTTTTTGAAAATAGATTTAAAATATTTCAAGGCTGGCATAAAAACCACCACCAAAAAAAAAAAAGGGTGAAATGTGCAAATATTATCAGTATGCCTATTAGTGGTATTTTTTTCATTCATATCCTAGCCTTTCAATTTGCTGTGCAGCTGACAACATTCATTTTGGGAAGGAGCTGATAAGTCAAACAATTTATTTGTGAAGGGATTTTCTGCACGACATCTACAATAAAATGGCCACTTCTTTTCTGAACACGCATGTGAGAAAGTAGATGTGTGGGGAAATGTGGGTTCTGCATTTTCTTTGATGTTTGCCACTAATGGTTAAGATCTCTTTGATAGTAGGTTGGTGAGCTATTGACCCTCTGCTATACTCTCTTCAACTAGTTACTTCAACAAGGGGTTAATTCAGTATTGCTTTCTTAGTCTGTCACTGCCTCTCTTTGTTTTCTCTGTGATTTAAACAGAATACGACTGTCTCCCAGGCTGTCAATCTGTCACTTTTCATGAGCGCTAAATACACTAGGGGGAAAAAAGCAATTCATTACATTTTCACAACTGTGGAAGACTGGATAGCTCAGGAGATAGATAATGAGCCTACATCCTGAAGTTATGGAAACAACATGTGCTGCCCACAGATTTACCTGTACCTGTAGACACACCCTATTGGTTGCCCCAGAGAAACTGAAGATGGAATGTTGTTGATGGGACACTATTTTCTCCAATGACATTGCAGTAAACTTGAACTGAGGCGCCTTGAAGTCCCTGTTTAGCAGATGAAATTCCTGCCATGTCTTTCTCAGATGGTCGCCTTTCAGGTACCTGTTGTAGATGAACTTAGTGCAGAGTTAATTTTTAGGAATCTGCTGCAGATGGACTTAGTTCAGAGTGAATATTCTCTGCTCTCATAAAATAGAGTAATATAGATAATATAAAATACAGTAACGTGAAATAGATTGTTTCAAGCATTGTGGTACATCACATTATAGTCTACTCTCACTCCACACTATAAGAACTAAAACCATGTGGCCTGACTTCCACACCAGAAATAATGTAAAATTTATAAAAGTAATACTTTCAAAGAGAACTTTCAAGTGAAAAAAAAAAGGGTTAATGAAATCCCCTGTGTAATGAAATTACAAAATATTTTCAAGGTTCTTCCAAGCCTTTAGTTGGGAAATCTAATGCCTAAATACTTCCTAATGAGGAAAAGAGATTAAATCAAAACCACAGTTTTCAGTGGGTGGCTCTTCAGACAAAAACTTCAGCCAGCAGTGGTTCTGTTGCGTGTGGAGACTGCTTGGGAAGTGTGTTGAATTGCATTACTCAAAGTTTCACTTGGCCTTTATGATCTCCAAGAGCTTTTGCCTCCAGTTGTTTCATGATAGCAACGTGAAGCTGCACCTAACTTTGATTTGAAAATCAGCTTTCCATTTTTTAATGCTTCCTCCTTTTTTATTAGAAGAGAATATATCAATGCTTCTGGAAATAAATTTGCAGTACTTACTAGTCATTTTGAAAAATAATCTGAATTATTTATGTCCTAGTTTCATATAAATTGTTTCATATAAATTGACATAATATTTCATAGAGTCCTTGTAGAGTCATTTGAGATTAAATCAAGGTTAAAGTTGAACAGAAGTGTGGATGGCTTGCTTGATTAAAACAGTGTGATGCTGTACTAAACGAAACTCTTAAATAGAAAAGTTTTTAAAATGCTTCTAACTACTTAACAATGTGGAGTTTTTTCAAGGTAATAGATGAACTTAAGTGCACAAAAGTTAAATGATGCTCATATGCTGCTATTTTCCACCACCTGCAGCAATGCCTGAACAAATCGGTATCAAAAAACAGAACTCGAGATAAAAAAAAAAAATAAAAAATAATAATAATAAAAAAAAAAGAAACATCTTCTGTCTCATGGGACGCATCAACATCTATTACCTTGTAAAATATCTGATATGACAAGAAGTTCATTTTATGGTGTTTAAACGTGAACCCTGATCAATAATAAATAAAGCAGCTGTTTTCAATAACTCACAGTGTAGTTTAACATTGTATATGAAGTAATGAGGGATATCCTAGCAACATACTTTTTTACTAGGTAGATGCAGTTGTCTTCACAGAAGTGGAACAGGATAGCCTTCAACGATCTTTGTAGTTTGGTGAGGAGGTGACCTGTGTGTTCTCTTCTTGTCTTAGCAAGCTAGGCCTCTTAGGGAAAGAACGGCAGTATCTACTTACTGTGTATTTCACGTACTTTGTACATATTTTCTACAAACAAAACATGATTTTTTCCGCTTATTAGCTATTGTTAAATACAGTTTACTCCTAAGTTTTAAGTGTACGTAGGAACAGATGGAGTACATAGGGACGAAAATGATTTGTTAAAAATGTGCCTGGCTTCAAATGCTTATGTTTACAGCTTGAACCTTCATCTACAGGGACAAGATGCAAAAAATGAAGAAAGAACCTGGCTCTTTGAAACCTAAACCGTGCTCAAATTTGACATTTCCTGTTCAGATTATTGTGTTCACATACAAATGTAATTTCCCCAGAAATTGTAATCAAAATCTGTCTCTCAAATTTCTAGGTGTTACTTCCCTGCTCTGTGTATTTTTGGGTAATATTTTGTATCTGGATAATTCATCTTTAATTAGTGATTAAAAAAGCATTGTCGATAATAGCTGTTTTGTTTCACATTAGAATAAAATTGTATACTACTTACGTTTTCAGGGCTGTGTTCGGTCAGATGATAAAAAGTTCACGTGAAAACATATACCTTACATGTATTTTATATGCTAATTATGCATTTAAATTAGGAATGTAGCAGCATACCAAATAGAATATTGGATTTTGGAGTTATCTGGTATCTGTGCATAGATATGTTGAACTAGTCTTGTGTTTCCTTACCTACGCATATTCAGCTAAACGTGCATATCAATTTATATTTGACTATATCTAGACATATGTATGCATGTACGCTGACATGCAGAGTACTGGTTCCTACAACATTACATGGATCGTTGCTGGTGATAACTTCTTGTTTGTAATATTCAGGAAGGATTAGTCATGATATCTTATCTCTGTTCTTCTACATGCTCAATCACATAAAGATAAAATTACACAACTGCTTTTTATTTTTAAGTGTCTAAACAGTTTTCAATAATACATTTCCACTTGGAAAAGTGATGTTGAGCCTCTTCTGTTGGATTGGTAAATGCATGAGTATTATCTTGTTTTTCTCTCTACAGTAGAAAATACTCCTAACAAAAGAGTCTTCCTAAGATGTACATTAAAATAATAATCACATTGCTGTGAGAATTCTATAAGACCTTAAGAGCTACACCTCACTGCACCTCAGATTTTGGGAAATTTTGAAATAATAGCTTCTTTACAGCTTTGCTTTGATACAAAGAAGCAATAAAGAGAATTTAGAGATTTTATTTCCACTTGGCTCTCCCCTACAGTTTTGAGACTACCTGTGGTTAATAAGAGATAATCTAAACCATGTTTTTCTAAAAGCTGTTGCTTTTTGCTGGCAGAACATTTTAGTTGTAGAAACGAACATGAATGAATTTCAGTACCATCACTGACTTAACAATTACAGAATGAAGCTGCCTTTAATTCATGATCTTTGACAGATTTTTTTTTTTATTTTGAAAAGGGATTTGATAAACACATTACAGCTGTAATTGTTCTATTTGCCAGATGGTACAATGGCAGTGATGTATCATGTTATATTTATATTTCTCTATCAGATGTTAACACCAGAAGTATTTACCTTTACATAACACTGGCATCAGTTGTGCAGGCTGCAAAGCAGATTTACTTCTCTGGGAAGGTATTTTTGATAATTTTTGATAAAATGAGTGCAGTGACATTTGAAATTACAGACTTTGAGACGTTTGTATTCTATACCAAAAAGCTTAATGAACTAATGGCTTAGGTTGTTTTGGTGTGTAGTCAATCCTGTAGTCAATACCAAACCAGTACCAGTTATCCAAATATTAGAAATTAAGTCATACTGGACATCAGGTTAATGAACATCAACAATTCAGCAAAAACTTTTGTATTACCTTGCCTTCTGGTAAGGCTTATTTTTGTTAAAAATTGAAAGGCTGGATAGATAAATTCCTTTAGAAAAAAGTTTGATTATGCATCCTTCACTCTTAGTACAATTTGGCTCTTTATGTGGTCTTTTGCTGCTTGCATCTCAACAGGCAATTGACCTTTAAAGTGCTTTCCTAATCTGAACAGCAAAATAATAATAATAACAACTGTTGTGGAACTAATGTTTATTACCTTGATAATTTTCTGAGGTTACCAGAACAATATTTTGGAAGCTTCCTCCTGACTGTGAACACCACTATGTTTTCAAAAAACACAGTCTTAATTTAAATCATGGATTTTTACGTATAATATAAAACACCTTGCTCACTTCCAAAAGACTTAGCCAAGAGCTGCATTTCCATAGAAGACCAAACTTCACTTGTTTTGCTCCTCCACAGAACAATTTGCTTGTAGTCTATTGCTGCAGCTATATGTTATTCTACTTCTGTTTTTGTGCGTGTGTTCCGAGGTTCTAGCTAGCTAGATGGGTCAAAAGGGAGTTATGCCATTTATTAGCAGACAAGATAAATGGTTTTTGAAAATGAAAACCCAAATATAATCTTAGCATACAATGTGGTTGGGAGCCATTCATTTCCTTGACTCTCTTGTCAGTGTAAAATCAATGCAGCTGTCCCTCAGAAGCTATTGGAAGGCGAGTGTTCTGACTGTAGTCAGAAATAAAACCTAACAAATGTGTATATATATACACGTATATATGAAGAATAATCAAACCGGGCCATTACACAGGTTTTTTGTCTTGGAAGCTGTAGAGGAAATGGTGAACTACAGCATACTTTTTAAAATATTTTTAAAAAACATACTTTTAAAATAAAACTTGTTTATAAAACATACTTTTAAAATAAAAGCATTTTTGAATATACTGTTGCTATATTGAAAGCTGTGGTCAAATCTTAGCCATGCAAACCATTACATGTTAAGGATTTAGTTTCGAAGCATTAAGGGCTTGAGTTACGTAAATAGGAAAGTCGATGTTTTTTCTGTCATTTATTTATTGTGATTGATTTTGCTTAATGAAAGTTGTAATTTTGACTGAACGAATACTAAAACTGCATTAAAGCTCACTAATTACTTAAAATGGCTAATAAGAAAAGATTGAATTGGTAGAAATTACAAATTACTAGATGGAACTGCTAATAGAATAAGTTTTTAGTATTTTAGATACCTAAAGAACTGGAGCTTTATTCTTGCATTCTGTCGTGTCCTTATGTTGGAAGGTAAACTAATACCTGTCAGACTATTTACCTATCTCTTTTTGTTGACTCTTTATCAACTGCACATTTTTATATATGAAAGATAACTAACTCATTGACAAATGGTTAACCGTATCAAATATTTTGGTTTTGGAACTTGTACCAATCTGGAGAGTATATTGAAACCAAAGCAGAATACAGTGAGGTTTAAAAATTACTTGCTTTTTACTTGTCCTCCAATATAGCTCAAGGAGCACTTTTGACGGACTATGAACACAGGCTAAGAAGTAAGATGGTATTGATATGGAGTCACAGACTTGGAAAGAAACTACTTCAAGTCCTTATAAGTTCTTACTAGAAGTGGATTTGGGAAGGAGATTGTAGTTATCAGAACTAAATCAAAAAAAAAAGATATCATTGTGTGATTTCATTGCCTACGTCACACCTACAAGATGCAAGTGAAATTTGGTTGTATAATTACTGTTTAATTCCAAAATATTTATCTATAAAAAATAAAATCCAGACACTTCTATTGGAATAATTTCATCTTTTAGGCCTCAACTACAAATTTAACGATGTAAACCAGCAGTAATTGGCAGATTAAAGATCTGTAATTATAACTTCCTTGTGTAAATGCGATCACAAGGCTGGCAGAACAAGCTGTTTGTTTAATAACTGTTATGTTTTTCAGGTACTTCCCCTGCAGGTTGTTCAGCTGCTACATCTACCAAAATTCAAACATGATAGCTTTGGGTTTACTAAATTTTTTTTGCTGTAGGTGCTTGTGTTTGACTTAGATTTGTAAGTAAGGTTGTCGTTCAAAGGAACCAAACAAGCTGATGTGTCATTGTTGGCTCTTTTGTTTTTCTCAGTACTTCTCATCCAGTTTTTCATTTGTTTGCAGCTATTGTAATGGAACGTGAGTTACGTACTTTGTTCCAGTATCTCTTTCACACAGTGGAAGATCTAATTATCTCATTCTTAACAGCAAATAATTAGTGATGCTTCTAATAGATACAAAAATGTGGGAGGGAAACTTTATAAGAACCAGAGTCTTTTTAACAATGTTTGACATGCAAGTAAACCTGACTTCTCTTGGTAATGGAAGTGAATGAGTAATTTTGTAATCTTTTATGACAAAAATCTAAGCTGTGGTTATCTCTGTAACAGAGCTGTTTTCATTTCTTTCTTCTGTTCAGTCTATAAAGCCAGTTTTTGTTTTTCCTTGTATAATGTGATAGTTTTACACTAGATGATAAGTGCACCCTTGGGCATTTAACAAAATTAAGGTTTTACAGTGACTAGTGCTCTAAAAGTAGCATAGTAACTCCAACTTTGATGCTAGCCGCTTGAATGGAGGATGAACTGTTATCTGTTTTTAGGCAGGCAGTTAATGATCCTGTGAAGAGATGTTCAGGAACCTGTGCTGGGTGCTGGCATGTGCTTTTCAATTCAGCAGGGATCAAATCCCTGGTTGCTGTGGCTTATGTGCATGAACCAATGTACTGCTCTGCACTCACAGACCCCACGAGTGGGCGGGCAGGCAGGCAGTGCCCTGCGAGGCCTGGGGCTCACTGCGATGGAAGCTTGCTGCCCTGCTCTGTGGGTTGTGCCCACATCTGGAAGGCAGCTTTCACGTGTGGCAGGGAACATAACCTTTGTGTTGTGATGGTTGTCTGGAGGATGGTCACAGCTGTTTATAACACATCGCTACAACATGTGGTTATATAATTAGTTAAAAAATTGTGATGTTATATGTTTCATGTGCTATAATATAAGGCAAGTGACAGGATCAAATACAGCTGTGAAAATTTCTTCCATAGCCGAATTATCTTGAAAAGTTTTTCACTGTTCAGTCCTTTAATCATGCAGTTGTAATGCTGAATAGAATGGTTTAACCATATGTTTTCTCATTTATAGCTGTCAGAAATAATCCAAGTTTTCCCATCATGATTGTACGTTTCCTTCTTGACAGAACGAAACACATCTATTTACAGCAGGGATCTGTTATAGAGCTTTTCGTACTCTATGTGCATTTCAGACTAAATCTTAAAGTAACCTCAATGACTAAAGTATTCCATCCTGAGTACTTTGAATATATCAAGTTCCACGACATTAAAGGACTATCTATCCTTAAATAGTGAATTTAGCCCTTCATAATATTTTACTGTGTTCTGTCCTTTGTTCTGTATTTTGGGCTGCATGAATTTGACTTTTCTATCTATAAGTGCTAGGACTAGCAACAACAAGAAAACTTCTTAAAATCATCTGGAAGGAACAGTCCTTATAGATGATCTTGAAGACGATCTTGGTTGTTGTGCCAAAAAAAAGAAAATAGTACCATAAAACACTCCACAGCATGGAGTGTGGCCCTTGTAGCATCAGTTTAGAATTACTTAGAAAAATGTCCTATCTTTTACTTTTTGTGAGTTTCTGCTTAAAATCAGTTATTAGAGAGTTATTGGGAAATCATGGGACTAATGCAATTATAAATTTCGTAATACTGTGCTGCCACACGCTGTTCTGAAACATGGAAGTGTATTGATTTAGATGTGATGTTGTATGCCTCTAATCACCAAAAGAAATCCTGTAACTTTTTCAACATTTTATGAATTCAAATCTGACAATTTTGATAAAGAAAATTAGAGGAGACTTAGAGGAGTCTTAGAGGAGACGAGAGAAATTTTGGGGAAGAAAAGTGGTACGTATTGATAGGACTGGAGAAAAAATGAAATTGCTGGAGAAAGGAGAAAAAGAAAAATGGAAGGGGGAGGAGAGAGAGATAAAAACGTTAAAAAATTAAAAACAAACAACACTTCCCACTGTGAGTCAGGCAATATTGCTTCTTTAGGGAAAAGAAGTGATTACCCAAACATGCTTACAAATCTTTTAAGATGTCTTGGCATTACGTTCCATTTATCACTCAGATAGCATACTAGTAACATGAAACCAAATATTTTGATGTTCCAGTATATAAACCATAAAATTAATTTGTATTCTTTGCCGAAATAGGTAAGTAAACAAAAGGCTTCATGTAATAAAATTGAAAAGGACTAGAGAAGTTACTTCTGCAAATATTAGTGCACAAGTTCATAACACACACAGTCCAAGATTATGCTGTGAAAAAAGGGAAACTATTACTTTATTGTAAAGTGCTATATCAATAACGTGTTCTCAAGGCTGCTGAAGTATTTCAAATAGTTATTCCGTTCTTCTTTGTTGGCTTTCCAAGGATAAGATTCTCTGGTGTCTAGATGAGAAGGTTGTTTTCTGAGAACTAGAACTATATAATGGAATTAGGAGAGGTTTGTCAGAGGCAAAGAGGATTTTGTCTGCTTTCCATTTGAAAAGTGCTTAGAGCTTTTTAGGTAAAATAAGTACCAATGGTGAAAGATCATGCCTGTTGCATATTGAAAGGAAACTAGGGACTTGCTGAGAGCTACAGGGAGAAGATATTGTAATACCAGAAGCAATAGTTCTCAGAAGAAAGTGGTTATAGTGTTATCCAGAGAACTGAGAGGAGGTGTGTGATTTTTTGACCCGTGCTATGTATTTTCCTTACCACTGATGCTTATATTTTTGGCCTCATTTCACAGCCTCAGTATAAAATGAGACTTTTAGGCTCTCTCACTTTGACAGAGATTGAGTTTTTAAACATCCAACTTGAGAAGCACTGGGCTGCCTCAGATGGCCAGAAAAAGTTGTCATGGTTCAGTTCCATCTGTCGCCCTGGAAGCCTCGCTACAGCTTCCCTTACTGTAACAGACTTTTAAACTGAAACTTGATCTTCATGGAAAAATGCCTTTTTGCTATTTTGAGCTTCTCCAGTGACTGCGGTTTTCCAAAGTTCTGGTTTAAATTTTAATTGAAATGAATAGTTGGGGGAAAAAATGTCATGCTCAGTTCAGATGAGAAAGATTTCTCTATCTCCTATTTTTGGGAGGGATGGAAGAACAAAGGGGAGCTAGGGGATGCAAAGTTAAACAATCTGCATTCATATAACCAGTAGGGTTACTTCTGCATTTTACTTCCTGCTCTCATGCCTGCCTCCCAAATATCTGTGATGTTTCCTCCTGTGTAAAAACGATGAACAAGAGAAGGTCTACACGTACGGACAGTCTATGCATCAAGTCTGATTTCAGTGCTTTGACAGAATTTAGAAAAATCCATATATCTTGAGCTACAACTTTCTAGAGAAAATTTCATCTTTACTTTTCCTTCCTTTATTCATAATGTCAAGACATTGAAAGAGCAGCCATTTGCTGTAAGTGTACTTTACTTTAGCAATCTCTGTACTATATTAAATATGTGAATTTGAGAGATCATTAGAATAATATTTTGACATAATTTGTAGCTTTTCCAGGATACTAAAAATAGGATAAAACAAAAAAATAAAGGAGAACATGTTCTAACTTGAAACCAAATATTGTGCTTCATATATACTATCAAATTCTGAAATATTCACCCACTTTATTAACTTCGACAGAATGTTGTGCATGAATTTTGTATTACAACATTCTAAAGAAACTGACAGTGATTAAGAAATACATCGTCAAAGTATCTTATTTAAAGAAATTCCTTTTCAAAAATTTAAGGGAGAGACAGCTATAATTTACATCTCAGTGAGATTATACTGCAATTCAATTATACGTAAAACATATCTAAAGTGACAGGAAGCATAGTCATTATTTCATTTGGTAACCTTTAAGAACAAACCTCTGCATAGAAGGAAAAATTGTGTGAATAGAAGTCCTATCTGACTTTAGTTTAAAAAATGNAAAAAAAAAAAAAATTGCTTCAGTGCTCCATAGCCAAATAAATTACCAGTCTATCAGATCACACAAGCTTCACTGTGTTTTGGAAATTCTATTCTTCCCAGTGACAAATTCAGAAAATGTCCTATAAAACATTAAAGTTCCAAAATTCGATATAGACTTATGCTGACTTTTTCACTATCAATAAAAATTATGTAAAAATGAGAACAGAAAACATTTCTTTTACACAAATTCTAAAGATAAGCACAGTCAGCTTTCTGTTGGTGTGGAATAGGCTTAGAATTGTTCAGACTTCATATTCTGATTACTTCTACATATCTACTCGGGGCAAAGCTAGATGTGTTTGTTTAAAGTAGAATGTATTTGAATACTAATATTTTCCTATAAAGCAATTAAAATATGCACGTAGCACATTCACAAGTGTATGCCCTCAAAAACCTGGTCTTCTTACTTATGAATTACATGATAACCAATGCAGGACTTCAAACGCTTTTAGTCCAGAATTAGTCAGAATTTTCATATCTCAGTGAAAATAAAATTAAATTGTGACTTGACGAGCCTTTAAAACTGAAGATAGAGCTTAAAATTTCATATTGCATTATTGCACTATTGAAGTACAGTACAAGATCATTCCTTTAATTTTGACACAATAGCAGAGAAATATTTTCCAGCTGTTAGACTGCACTATGTATCGTGAACAAATAAATATGTAGTGTTGAGATCATTTTCTTACTTGAGAAGCTGGCATTCTCTCGGCTACCTTCTATTAAGCTAACAACATCAACAAAATTCAATGACTCAGCCCTGTCTGGTTGTAACTGAAAATAGTCTTTCATCTGAAATTTTTAGTTCCCCGGTAAAAATCCAGGAAACAGGCTGTCCAGTTCCAGAAGGCTGTCAAACAGTTTGTCCTTATGTGGAGATGTAGTTTTCTCATATTCTTCCTCTCGCCACTGGCTTTCCCAGTAAGTTACCAGATGCAGGTTTACTAGGCAGGCAATTAAAACTCCACTTGAAAAACCCAGACTTCAGGTGTGAGTGGATTTATGGGTTTCTCAATCTTCCCAATACCCACCTACTAAAACTTATTTTTTCTGGTGTGTGTTCCAGAAATCCTACAGGTGCCCTAGGCCCAGTGTCAGGCTACTGTTTGTGGGATCTTAGGGAATGCTGTACAGAATTGCTGTACCACAGTTTGCACATTGCTAAAAGCAACGTGGGAAAGGAATAAAAGTGATTTTAATTTTCAACAATTCCTACCTCATTTCTCTTTGCTATAATAAATTGTTGGTTGAACAGCTTGATGCTTCTCTCCTATTGGCATACCTGTTTGCCAATATCTGACTTCAGATCCTCAGCAAGTGTTAGAGGATGTAAAAAAAAAAAAAAAAAAAAAAGCAGAATTACTCTAAGGCATGTCTCTACTTGTTTCTACTAATTTCTGGTATGTTGTTGATATAACTGTTGTTCATGGCACCAGTTGTAGCGCTGCTGTGGAAATTAGAGACTTCATCCCCAGAGATGTCCAGTGAATTATGAACTAAACATCCAGAAGAACCTGAAATAGAGGTTGAAATGTAAATGAGAATATGTTGTCTTTGATCATTTTGGTTTACATAGTCATTTCAGCACATATAATTCCATGTCTCAGGATACCCAGAATGTGAAGTAATACAGTGTAACTCCATAAGTTTTGCTTTATGAACTTAGAATGTATTAACAGGGAGGCAGTTTTAGAATATATTAAGATATTAAAGCCTCGCAGCTTTACTTACCAGTGTCTAGAAAACAAAGCAGAATTTGCATGAAAGATTGAAAAATACAAAATCTTAAAGATTTGTTGTTGGTGAATAATAGAATTGGATCATGTTCTAGGTTTATTTTGGACTATTAATTCCTCAGACCTTACCTATCTTTTCTACAATTATTATTTTTCTCCAAGAAATGAAAGTGTTCGCTTAATTTTCCATCACAATTTGCACCTGCACTTCTTGATTTTTATTTTTTAAATATCCGAAATCATAGTTTTACATCTTGGCAATTATTCAGTGTTCAATTTCTTCTATTTCTTTGAGCACACCACCAAAGCCCTCTTTTGGCTTCAGAAGATGATCTTTTCCCTTTAATGAGAGGAGGAAAATGCAGTACCATCACCCTATGTCTACTCACTTAGAAGATGTAACAGAAGAGGATACTATTTGCCATATAAGTATAGTTGTTTCTGAAGGCAGAGAAGCATTTTTCTCTCCTACTTCTTTGTAAGAAAAGAAAGCAGAAAACGACTAGGAAACTCCAGATATCTCCAAACAAAAGAGGTGTGCAAGTGTACAACCTAAAACACAGTGGTTTTGATGATGTTTGGATGATGACTGTCTCTCGAACTTCATTGTTCATTACTACAACAGACACCTGCTAAACAGACACCTGATGTTTAGGAAGAAGTTTGTTACTTCATCACAGTATGCCTTGTTCATACGTAATTTTACTAGTATGCTCATGTATGGACTGTTTCTTCAGGAAATGGTTAAGTACCATTCTATGATCTAAAAGAAACCAAAACAGAACAAAACTAAGAGCTTTCTCTTGGTTGCCGATTTGTTTCTGTCATCTGAGCTGAGGACAATTCAAGGAAAGTAAAAACAGAACTAGAAGCTCTTTAGTTTTTCTGGTAACCTTGGACATCCTTAACAACAAAGAGACATATAACATAAACTGCTTGTATTTGTAATTACCCATACTTCTTGACAATATAGGAGTAAACACTTTAATTCAAGGACTTCCCTCTGACATAAATACCAGGGGCTGATGGTGGTGCTTGTATTTCTTTTTTCCCATTTTTCTAAACTGAGATGTGTGTTAGGTGACCTCAGTAAGACAGCAAAGTTAATTAATGTGGTTTTCTGTGAGACCTTCTCAGCTGGCTAGGAGTAAAGCAGACCTGGTAATTCAGTCAGTGCAATCCGCAAAAGACTGTGAGCATGGGCATTGTTGCTGCTGAATTGTGGTAGCACAGAGAAATACAAACAAAAGCTGAAAGATATCCCAAGCCTTTCTTTTTTCCTTCTTCAATGAAAGCAGTGACAAACAGTGTCGTCTCTTTCATCTCAGAAAAAATAATTGTGACAACATTGTTTAGAATCTTCTTAGAATACAGATCTTTTTATTTTTTTTTTTAATTTTTGCCAGTCCTCTTCTTCCAGTACTTTGTGTCGTACCACCAACATCCACCTCTGTTGTGGGCCACCATAATAAAATAAGAGGCATTACTTTGAGAGCAGCCCTCGTGTATGTGACTCTTCTGGCCTTAGTGACTCTTTGTCAGGTGCCTAAAGGTAATGTAAATCTCATGTAGATGAGTCTTTAAAAAGCATTATACCTACTAATTTTTGTGAGGTTGAGCCTAAATGCCTTGAACTTGGATTATTATTGTAGTATGAAAACGCAAACGTGCACTGTAGTTGAAGATCAACTTGTTTCTTTGAGTGTGGAACACAACACTAGTCTGATTTTTTTTTTTTTTTCCCCCACTTGGCATAAAGGAAGGACAAAAATGAATAGGTTTACACAAATTAACAGTTCAACAATATTATTTCTTCCTTAAACTCAGAATTTACAGAACATATCTAGTTAAACAAATAGAAAGTTTTCATGCATGATTCCTTTCTAACTGGAACAATTTAAAAGCTTTTCTTTTTAAAGTTGAAAGTGTGTGATGTGTGTCAACTTATCCATAATATTTTCTTCTCGTCCATAATACGGTTACGTACCATAAAGCTGCTTTTAGGTGTACTCTCACGAAGAATTACAGATCAGCAGAACAGTGCTACATCAGTTTTTAAGTTTGGAAATAGAATGAATAGTTCTAAATATTTTTATTTTTAGCATTTCATTGCCTTTAAAAGTGTCGCTAAAGTGCTTTCTGACTAGACGTATTTCTTCCTTTAAACTACTGCGTACAGTAACATAATGTTATGCAAATCATACAGATCTATTTCTCTTTTATAACACTTGAGATAAGCAACTGACTCTGATAGTTTTGCACCAGCTTTATCTTGCTCTGTCTGTGGATCCAAACATCCGTATGATGAGGTTAAATGGTAGTGAGCAACATCTAAAAAATAAAAAGTTTGTGTGTAATTAACAATTCCTATGCAGAAAACTGCAAAAAGGGCTAGTCTCCACTGGAGAAAACAAACTGATTCCACCTTCAATAGGGTTTTTTTTGGTCTATTTCATAATAAAGAATAGTAGTGGCTTCAATATGGTTTCAGAATGACAATTCTGAAGAAATATGATTCTTTATTACTGCTCCTGGAACATTCCAAGCCAAAAAAGAATTTGTTCGTTTGTCTATAATCTTATAGCATCTCAGTAAGATTTTTGATTACCTTTACAAATGTGATTGTAATTCTAGCAAATCATGGCATAGTTTGACATAGATTTTTGCTTCATACGTGGTATGAACACTTACGTGCAAACCAGTATAGAATTTATCTGTATATTTTTTTAATATCTATTGACAGATCATAAACATAGGAAAGTTTAGATATGTTTGAGTAGCAAGATAACTGAGGAGACTAAAAGACTAAATTCAAAGCTGAATTTGGGATGATTTCTGGGTATCACAGGAAGGGTTTTGACATGTTGATGGGACATAGAGTTAAAGATTGTCATTCTCTAGCTGTTCTCAGAAACCATCTGTTTAGACATCCTTACTCTGCAGTGCCACAGGTGAAAGCTACGTTCTCTCTTTCACTGAGGAGTGGAGGATTTCAGTTTACCTTGTACTTGCTGTGGGGTAAGAGAACACGCAAATACAATTACCATGGAGCTTTCAAGTGTTCAGTAACTGAGACTTTACAAGTTATTTTTCTAAAATTATTTTTAAAATAAACTTAAGTGAGGCCTAATCAAAAAACAGATTGTAAACAACAAATGGAATCATAGAATCATAGAAACACTAGGTTGGAAAGGACCTACAGGATCATCTAGTCCAACCATCCTCCTATCACCATCCCTACCCACTAAGCTACTAAATCATGTCCCTTAGCACCTCATCCAGACGCTTCTTGAACAGCGCCAGGGACGGTGACTCCACCACCTCCCTAGGCAGGCCATTCCAGTGCCTGACCACTCTTTCAGAGAAAAAGCTTTTCCTCATATCCAGTCTAAATCTTCCCTGGTGCAACTTGTGGTCATTCCCTCTTGTCCTGTCAGGAGTTATCTGGGAGAATGCTTTAATTTTCTGTAGATCATTGTCATGCTATGAAGCTTAAGCAATTTTAGGCATGACTTCAGAAAATTATTTAGAGATTATATAAAGAAATATTAAATATTTAGCAAAAATTGCTTAAGTGTATGTTGATTAAGAAAACTTAAAGTGATAAGGTATTTTGGTCTTGTTAACAGATTCAGCAGACAATTGATGATTATTGTTACAATAGTAGTTCTGCAGAAAAGCATACCAAAGTGTGCCCAGAAAGAACATAAAACAACTCAGTGATAGCCTTTTTCTCCTTAAAAGTGAACATCTGTTTCTTCCCTTAAATTACTAGTTAAAAGCATACTGTGTACAATTACATAGGCTTCTTATGTATTCTTACATAAAGAACATTGCCATTGTTATGTTAGAGAAATGTTTCAAATTTACCATGTAAACTACAAAGCAAAATCTAATGGTCATTTCAAGGGCTGAAAGCTTCTTTGTTGTCTTCAAATTAAGTTCTGCTGGTGATTTTTGTTTTTTTTGTTTGTTTTTTGATTTTTGTTGTTGTTTACAGCATCACTATTCATTTTGAACAGTCCCCCCCTTTAATTTAGATAGCATTCACAACATGTAGCAAAGCTTTTTCTTCTTGGCTTTTGAAACACTTTGATTCCACAAACAATTACTAGAAAAGTTGACTGTAATTAAGAAGGTACACTTTAAATTGCGTTAGTTGACTACAGGTAATTGAACTCTGTATATTGCTCCTGCAGTGTGTGTGTGTGTGTATATATATACACACATTTTAGGCTCTTATTATCAGATTAGACGTATTAGCATTTATTGTAATTTTACTACTGAGACTGAAAGTCATAACACCAAGTGCTTGTATTTGAAAGGGCAGGGACTGATACATTTATGGTTTTCGGTAAATGTGACTCTCAGTTGGCTGCTTTCCTTTCGTGAGCACAGTTTGGATGAGGAGAGAAAAAATAGGAGTTCTAAAGTGAAAGCACTGCAGAAAAAGATTGATACATGAGACAATAGGAATAAAAATCATAACATGAAGACAAGATTCAAGTTATAAAACATGGTAAAAATAAGGATGATTGGTACACTGCATAAGAAGGAAAATAGGTGGTGTAAGACTTGAATTGCAAACAATTTTAGAAAGAGGTATAACTGAAAGAGAATAGGGACAAAAGGAATTTCGGTATAGCTGACAAATCCCTTGAACATTCTTCCTAATTAGGCTATATTCAAAAATTAAACAAACCAAGTTTTCAAGCAAACAATCAAATTCTTGGCAAAAAATGATACAAAATTTTGCCAACTTTTTTTGTCTGACTCTTATGTTTGATATTGTTTTATGGAACTTGTAAATGTTGCCATGGTCTCACTTCAACAAGGTATAGTTCCATTAAACTTTCAGAGATTGTGTGCTGCTCCTTGTTTGCCATGCAAAGCGCGTTAAGTTTATTCCAATTCAAGTGGATATTCAGGAAAAGTCTTCAGCAAACTAAAGTCTCTACTGGTAAAGTAACAGATAGCTCTTATCTGGCTCCATGCTTGTATAGAGAGGACCTGGTGAGACAGAACATTTGTGTTGGGAATCTTTGATCATAATACCTAGTGTAAACCAGTACAGCAGGGAACATGTATCTGCCCATAATAACGCTCTGACAAGTGACTGTTTGGGAAACCTGCTTAACTTCAAAACTGGACAAAAATGATGGAGAGAGTGTACAATCTCACAGTGATGTGTTTTTTTAATACTGAAGTGGTGCTCATATGTAATAGCTAAGTGATTTCCTTCTCCACCTGTATGCACTAACTTTTAGATGTCTTACAAGAATTTATGTGTTTCAATTATTAAATGGCAAAATTTTATGATGTTACCTTTGTAATAAAGGATATTTTAGCTTTTACATGTGTTTTCAAGGAAATTCAGGTTACTCTGAGGTACACTTTGAGCACTTAAGCACATTTTGGTACATGCTTTATACGCCACTGTTTTCTTGGTTGCTGTTAAACATCACAACAGAAAAGATGTGATTAGTGCTATTATAGAAACACTTAACATTATTCGTGACTTCACCTGTGTTTCTTCTCTAATTATTCTTTTCAGTTTTGTGTTGGATGGAAATTCTTAAAAACTTCAGGAAAATGAAAATGTAGTATGTGTGACGGACCTTTTGAAGATAAAATGACCATTTTAGAAATTCAGAGAGCTTCAAAAGATTTCAGACCTCTCATGAATTTCTAATAAGGGTGTGGAGTAAATATAGTTTGCAGAGGTGGTTAATAATAATTGCTGTATCAGAATGAAGTGAGGAACAGAGACTGTATTAAACGTGTAAATAAGCTGAATCTGCTAACACAGGAGAATTTTCTATGAAGAAAGTCGTCTTTGTCTCAGCTTTACAAATGCTCATTATGAAATATTTGTATCAAAACCAATCCATGTGCTTTACCTTATCGTGATTTTCTTTATTTTGGTAACAAGGTTTTAATAGTACCTCTAAGAATGCATTTAAAAAGTAATTATTCAAACCATTCAATTTCGGGAGCCTTTCTCAAGATAATTGGATAATTCGCTACAAAATACTTCATCTAACTCTGCCACTACATAAATCTCCAAACCCTTCAATCCCTTTAGGTTCCAGTGCAGTTGGAAATTACTTATTGTACTGTGGCGGAATACATAATTCAATGACAAATCATCAGTTTGTGGGGGTTTTTTTTGACCATTTGACTTTTCATATATGCTATATTTGTAAGCAAAATACCTTGGAGTCAGGAAAGACTTGATAAATGTGAATAATATCATGCTTTGAAAGTACTAGATGTGCAACCAATCATTAATACTACTTTTTATCTTAAAAGCACTGGGAACATTTTCTCTGCTTAAAGATAATCAGATTAGCTTTAAATAAGAGAAAGTTTGTGGCTTGCTGTTCTGTTCAAAGTCACTGTACTACTTACCCACTTAGAAATACATGAAAATATGCACCTGTGGATGAGTTTGAAAACCAATCTTTACTTCAAGTTTTCAAGCTGTGTCTTTGAGATATTGTGGAGCAAAGGGTCTCACAGGATAAAGAAAAGGGGATGCCTCTGTGGGAGAATAATGGCTTCTATACTTTTCTCTCCTTTGTGCTTACGGTAAGGTAGGACCAAGTTTGTCCCTTCACTCTTCAGTTAATTTGAGGTTCATGGAGGACTGTATTTTGAGTTGTATGTTCTCCTTTCTTTGTTCTAGAAATACTTTAGAACAAAATTCAGTAGATGAATTGCAATTGAATTATTTGAATAGAATTTGAGCTTGTCTGTATCAGCAGCATTTACAAGTGCAGCAGCTTAGAAGCTTGCACCAAGAGTTTCCCCATGTTTGATTGAGCATGCCTGTGGATGTTAATCAAAGAAAAGTATGCACGTTTCATAAACTGGCCTTTATAAAGTAATATCAAAAGCATTTTCCATGGTGGAAGCACTAATTCTGTTACATGCAGACTTTTATATCTTGTTTGTAGGGAGGAAAAAAATAAAAGGAAGAAAATCATCTCACTTACATAGAGCTGAAAATGCAGTGACCTGTAAGACTGAAGTAGAAGGGAAGTTTCTGAAATTCCCTTTTCCACATTTTGCTTAAGAGTTTACATGACTAAAAATAAGCATAATTATTAGTCAGTCTATAACAGTGTCTCTAATTCCTAAGTTAAGTTACTGGAAAAGTAGGAAGTCAGCTCCGCTATCTCTAAGCTAGAGGAATACTTTCTTGCCAGAGATGAATATGTACACACACACACACACACACACATACACACACACACACAGGTGAAATAAATTCCCCAGGGAAGGACATAAAGATTCAGACACAAGCAATATACGCTAATGGGATTTCTCCTTAAGGATGAAGTCTACTAAAGGAGCCCAGCAATAAAGCTACAGAGGTCCACGAAGTGCTTGTATGCTGAAATTCAAGAGACACCTATCATTGCTTTCCTTAGAGACTTGATAACCATGAGTTGTAAGCAAATGAAAGACAGAGACTGCAATGTATACAGAAACCACAAAATCTTACGTACTTGAGTTAACTTCTTTCTCTATTATATCTCCCTGGAAGTTGCAGGAGCAAGGTTAGAGGCAATGTGACTCCTAGAAATGGCTTCTGCAAAATGATGATTACTTAGGACTGTACGCTGTTCCTTCAGTCTCTCTGATCAATTTTTTTAAGCTGTATGTGTTAGACTGCTGAGTAGTCTCCTGTGGCTCCCTTTGATCGGTTGTGAGGACTTATATTTTGGATTAGTTTTTAGGTTTCAATCTGTTACCTGAGCCTGCCCTTCCAAGACACAAGAGCAGAATAGATAAAAATTTCTCTAATGTTTAATTCAGAACAAAATCAAAAGATGGGATAAACTTAATTTATGCAACACATAAGAATATAAAATCTTTATAACATGAAGGTAAACCTACAAATCCCTGTAAAAATCTTTGCTGCTAAATACAAGAGGAATGATGTGGAATGTAATATTTGTACATCCTTCTGCCTGATAGGTGCACTATTTGAACACAACTTTTGTTCTTGGTTTTACTGGGTCTTGTTGCATGACCTTGTGCAAGCTGCTTGGTGATTCTGTGTCTCAGCTTCCCCGTCTGTCAAATGACACTTTCAAAACACTTTGAGATGCTGTGGTAAATAACATTATAGGAATTAATCTCTGTTCAGAGAAAGTAAGAGACATAAAATGTGAAGGTAAATGCCATACTGAAATAACGTGTGTGTGAAAGTAGTCCTACACATTAGGACAGCTGATGTGTAGAGCATTTGTGTTTTATTGTGTTTTATATGCATACATATGAGAGCAGGAGTTGGTTCTGTAACTTCAGCTGCGTATTTTCAGATGACTTGAGATTTTAGATTCTTAAAGTGGTATTCACTGAAAGCTTTGTTCACTAAGATATTCAATTTTTTGTTAATGTTTTCTAGAGTGTTTATTATGCAGTTTTACTTAACTTTGCACCAAAACATTTTTAAGTTTTAAACACAGCTTAAGAGTTCCTTATTGTTTCTATTTTGAGATGGCTGTTGGGCTACAGAAAGGCCGTGAAAAGATTAACCTAGTGTGTCTTCTCTCAACTTCTCATTTTCTGGTATGTTTCTGCTAGAAGGAAAAGTTAATCAAGGAAGAGGATCCACTTCGTGTCACAATGTTGTTCAAGTGCTTCTTTTCCTGTCTTAGGCTGAATTTGAACCATTACTTACTTGATTTATGTAGCTGGTGATGGGAGAGATTTTTGCCATTATGTAGTGAAGCACCTTCCTGCCAACGAGCTATTGAATTCAGTTAAGTTAGCCAAATGTTATAGAGCTGCCACAACTTACTCTCTTAATCTTTGGATCAGAAATTTCTCATGTCCTGTGCTTAGATGCTGAAACAGTATTTCCTCATGCCAATATTTATTGATGCCAGTCTTTTTATTACCAGTATTATGCTTCTGTCAATATTTCTGTAATTTAGATTTAAACACATTTGACAGATGTAATTTCTAGTGAAATTATGAGGGCACAGACTTTTATGAACATGCTTACTTAATTTCAATATCCTGTAAAATTCATTCTTTATGATTACAGTAACTTTTATATAGTTATCGGTTGGTAATGAATTGTGTTCCACACTTAAAAGTCCTAAATTCTAATTCTGATAAACATGTTAAAACTTACAAACTCGTGATACACTATTTTAAAGTATTTCTCTTGAGGATATTTTATGTAATGTTATCACCAATTCCTTATTGAAATAATTGCTGCCAGCATGTATGCATTCTGTTAGCTTTGACAAAAAGAAGTTTGTTTCCTTGGCTGAAAGTTGATGATATGAAAATAATCATAAAAAAGGCTTGAATTGACTTATTTGTCTTAATTAATGGTTTTGAAAGTAACCTATTTGTGGATCTGGAGCATAAGATGCTAACTAGCTATGCTTTAATATATTTCCATTCATTACCAAAACAGTAGCGAGAGAAGCCACTTTCTACCAACATCAATAGATTAGAGAGTCACGCTAACTATCAGATAAAAAGTAGTCTTTCATAAATTCTGTGTTTCAAATAAATAATATTTACTTATTGAAATAAGACTTCAACTTGTTTTTAATGATGATTTGTTTCTGCTAATTTGCTGCACTTTACAGTATCTCAAACAGCTTGTTGGTTATCAGTTTTCTGAAGTAATTTGGAAGCTTTTTCTTGTTAAAGAAAATAATTGCTGTATAGAAAAGCATAACATTACTTAGAATTAGCTGAAGTAGAAAAACATACAGAAAAAGAAATAATTAGGTGTGGACCAGTACTTTTTCTCAGTGGTCAAAAGGTAATGTCATGAGCTTAACAACAAATGCTTGAGATTTTCAAATCAGTTCTTGTGTCCTAGTGAGCACATTACACTCAAAAAGAGAAAGAAAACTTAGATCCTGAAATCACCTCCTCAGATGCTTTTGCACAGCTCTATAGACTTTTCTACATCTTAATTGGACACATCAATGCCTTAAAATGCAAATAACAGCTATCTTCCTCAGTCTATCAGTCTGAAAATTCAGAAGTTCAAGAAGCGCTGTAAGTACCCCGTGAAACATCCTATAATTTAAGAAAACCCTTAAGCTTCCTAAATTAATTTCCACCTCTATTTCTCAACATATTAGTGGAAAACTATTAACTTGTGGACTTTCTGATTGCTGTACTGATCAAAAAGGGAGGAGTATTTTTTTTTGAGTCTCTTTGAAGAATAATGAAAGCAAATGAATGATGAAGCAACTGAATAACTTCAAACAGAATTATACGAGGGTTGATCTGAAAGTAATGCCTCTTGTTTTATTATGTTGGCCCACAACATCAGAGCTGGATGTTGGTGGTATGGCAGTAGAAGCTGAACCTTCCTGCCAATATCCCATTCCATGTTGTTGCTGTGTGACAGATGGCAGCAGAGGGGCACTCTGACATAGTGATGGCTGACATGGAAGTGCATATAAAGCAAAGGTGCCCCATTTCATTCTTCCACGAAGAAAAAATAGTACCCATTGACATTCACCGACTCTTGCTGAATGTTGATGGAGACCAAACAGTGGATGTGAGCATAGCGTGGCAGTGGGTGTCACATTTCAGCAGTGGTGACAGTGACGTGGAAGATAAGGCACATAGTGGATGGCAGTACAGATTTTTGCAAGCACAGCATGTAGGTTCATCACTGGCAAAAATGCGTAGCTAACGGTGATGACTGTGTTGAACAACAGTGTTTTGTACTTGAAAATTTGCTCTATCAAGGAGTATTATTGTGCTCTTTGTAGCTGTTCTAGTTTCAATGAAAATAAATAGGAGACATTACTTTCAGAGCAACCTCCTTAATATGATGCTGACCTTTCTCTTTTAACTGGTCAGTTTTCTATTCCAGACTGCGTGTTCTCAAATGTACTGTGGAAGGATGGAACCAAACTACAGCTATGGATCTAGATGCACAGTGAAAGGGAGATAGTTCACAAAGAATTTTCTTGAAAACTTTAAAATTTCTATTGTTTTCATGATGAGTAAAACAGATTCAGAGTTAATATCATGTCTGTAATTGTTAGTCTTGAGTTGAACATCTATTCAAGTTACTGCATAGCTGTAATAGGAAATACTATCAAGGGTCTATTGTATATTACAATATGATTACATGCAGTGTATTATTTCACATAATTTCAGGTGTTCATATTTACTGTCAAAAATGTGTAAGAGTTTGATCTTCTAATGAAAACAGCATTGTTTCCAGAGAGCTCATCTGTGGTGGACTGTGTGTATATTAGGTGTTTTTGTTCAAAAATCCTTTGCTTAAGGGATTTTTCTGATATTAGTTTCATGAATTGTCAAAGAAAAAAAAGAGCCCTTGCTCTAGCAAGTAAGCAGTACTATTAGGCAAGTTCGTTTTTTTTTTTTTTTGTTATTCTGCTGCTCGTGTTGACCAGAAATGTTATGGGATATAGCTGCAGAGTTGCTTAGCAACAATGAATAAAATATTGTTTCTTTTCAATGTTGTTTTTTTTTATCATGAATCTCTTGTGATGTTTACATATGGAAAAATAATATTGGATATTTTGAAAATCAAGAAGGGCAAAGGGATCCATAACATACACAAATGTATCAAATGCCTGCAGAATGAACTCTTCGTCATTTCAGAGCCTTTTCGGGGGGAGGGCAGGAGGTGAGTTATTTATTTAAGTGTTTTAATGAAATAGTAGGCAAATTACTCCTATTTCTCCTATTTTCTTGGAAAATAATAGCATGTAAAAATGCTTTCATCTCCTGCATTCTGTAATGACCTTGTAGTGATATGCTAATGTATTCAAATGAGACATTACATTTCAAAACCCACTAGCAGAGATTAAAAAATGCCAATATACTAAAAATAGAAATATTTTTGGAATGGGGATATAAATTTGACTGTGTTCACTAACTTAGCAGTCAGGTTCTGAAAATAAATGTTTTGTCAAAGGCTAGCAGCTATATGGGAATGTTGGTGCCACAAATCTTTCAACAATAGCTGCACTGATGTTTTCAGTCAAGAAGTGCTGGGTAAGCTTTTCTGTGAAACGTAGGAAGCCTGGGTCACATTAACTGATCAGACGCACAGACTGAGCATTGCTGGAAGTGGAAGGCTGTCATCAATGGCATAGATGGGCAGAGCCAGAGAGGTACAGTTTTACATCCAAAGGTCCAACTTTCCTTACTTCTCTGTCTGTGTCATGCTCTCTGTGCTCCTTTCAACTGTTTGTGTGGCTAGCACATGCACTGCAACAAACCTATGAACTTCCTGAGCAGCAGCACTGGGTGCAGAAATACTTATCTTGATTTGGCACGCCCCTGGGCAAGCTTTGTGGTGGTTGGTGCTGAGTGGCTTAGCATGAAGTTAGAATTTCTAAAGAATTATTCCTGAACTGGTCTCAAAAAAGTACATTACAGTCCCAGAATTGACTGTATACATGAATAATATACGTCATCTACTTGGAGTTGTGTAAGGTGTTTGACACTGTCCTGCACGACATCCCGGTTGATAAATTGGATAAATATGGATTTGACGGACGAACTCCTCACTGGATAAGGAACTGGCTGAATGGCCACACTCAGAGTTGCAGTCAATGGCTCCATGTCCGAATGGAGACCAGTGACGAGTGGTGTTCCTCAGGGATCGGTACTGGGACCAGTGCTGTTCAACATCTCTCTTGGTGACATGGACAGTGGGATCGAGTGCACCCTCAGCAAGTTTGCAGGTGATGCCAAGCTGTGCGGTGCAGTCAACAACGCCGGAGGGAAGGGATGCCATCCAGAGGGACCTGGACAGGCTTGAGAGGTGGGCCCATGCCAACCTCATGCAGCTCAACAAAGCCAAGTGCAAGGTCCTACACCTGGGTCGAGGCAATCCCAGGCACGCATACAGGCTGGGCAGAGAATGGCTTGAGAGTAGTCTTGAGGAGAAGGATTTGGGGGTGTCTGCTGATGAGAAACTCAACATGAGCCGGCAGTGTGCGCTTGCAGCCCAGAAGGCCAACCGCATCCTGGGCTGCATCAAGAGAAGCGTGGCCAGCAGGTCGAGGGAGGTGATTCTGCCCCTCTACTCTCCTCTCGTGAGACCTCACCTGGAGTATTGTGTCCAGTTCTGGTGTCCCCAACACAAGAAGGATGTGGAGCTGTTGGAGCGGGTCCAGAGGAGGCCACGAGGATGATCAGAGGGCTGGAGCCACCTCCCCTACGAGGACAGGCTGAGAGAGTTAGGACTCTTCAGCCTGGAGAAGAGAAGGCTGCAGGGGGTATTGATAGCAGCCTTCTAGTACCTGTAGGGGCCTACAGGAAAGCTGGGGCTGGGACTTTTTTGTAAGGACAGGTAATGACAGGACAAGGGGTAATGGTTCTAAACTGAAAGAGGATAGATTTAGACTAGATATGAGGAGGAAATTCTTCCCTGTGAGGGTGGTGAGACTGGAACAGGTTGCCCAGAGAAGTCGTTGATGCCCCCTCCCTGGAAGTATTCAAAGCCAGGCTGGATGGGGCTTTGGGCAACCTGGTCTAGTGGGAGGTGTCCTTGCCCATGGAAAGGGGTTGGAACAAGATGATCTCTGAGGTCCCTTCCAACCTGAACCATTCTATGATTCTAGAATTGGTGCTTCTTGTTAAGTATTATGATCAGATCCAACTTCTTTTGAAGCTGAAGGCTGGATAGCATTTTTAAATCAAGATGAGGTTATTACCAGCAGTTAACAGGAAGAATGCTGTGATCCTGTAGTGTTTTGTAACTATGAAATATTTCCTGATTTACCCATTGGAGGGAAAGATTAGAGTTCTTCTGATTGGGGCTGAGGAGAAAGCATAGCAACTTCTGTCTTTTCCATCATTGATTTTAGACACAAGTGTTTTTTTTTTTTTTTTTTAAGATCAGTAAGTTCTTGTCTTACTTATTAGAGGTTAACACAAGGAATTAAATTTTCAATTTGTTAATACGTTACTCTGCAAGAAAATACCACCTATGGCTAAATGCACATAGTAGTATGTGAGCACTGGTGCTTGAATGAAAAGCTTTCTTGCATTGAAACATCTTTTCAAACTGTCAGTTTCTCTATATCAGCCCGTTCATGAAGCAGTGATGTCAAAGAACTTTGAGTCATTCTTTCTGCATGAGCTAGCACTAAGTATTTCACTTGCTCTGTTTATACATTCCAACTTCTTCCTCATTGGTCTCTCACTTAGGATCTGATTCTACTCCTATAAATGTTTCAAGTGAATACTATTGTAGCCAGAAAGATGGCTGAGATCTAATTATCAAGATCTTAAAGATTTGAATTTCTTTCTTGCTTGCCCTTGTTTCTATAGATGTTGAGGTTCTTGAAGGCTCTTCATAGAAGGCCTTTGTGATTTAAACTCTGTATGAAGAATGAAATTAAACTGCACTTTTGGATAGCTATGGGATGGATGAACATGGAAATTGAACAATAATTTGGAACATCTCATTTACATCTCTTTCATGCATTGAATTTAATATAACTAAACAGAATAAATTGTCTATCTTTGTTCTTAAGCTATTTTAATTTATTATGAATAAACCAAATAGAACTATGTTTCACCATCAATGAATTTTTGGAATTGTCTGCATGAGTTAGATAAAAACACTCATTGATTTCTTTATACGTAGTAATCAGCAAATGCTCTAGATTCCATTGTAAACAACATAACAGATACAGATCTCATTATGACATAGTGCCTTTATCTTTCATCTTGTTAGAAAAGTTTAAATGTATAGGAGATGAGTACTTTTTCAAAAAGTTGCACCCTCCCTACCAGGGTCAATGTGTTTTCTGTTTTTTGGTATCTGTCAGAAACTGACTGGATCAGCGTATTGATATGTCTAGAACTAAAACATTTGAGTATAGTTGAGAAGCAGAATTATTTGGATCTGTTTTTTATCAGAGGTTTTTGTTCTTTTTCTTGTTGCATATAAACACCAGATGACTCAGTACAGAGGCAATAAAAGTAGTTGAAACATTATGAATATACTTTTTAATTGCCTCTTTGCTTTGACAAGAAAATAAGGAAAAAATAAATTTTCTTCTTTTAAATCTGTATTGCCTCCACTTTCTATGTGAAAAACAGCAGTTGAATTTCTCAATATACATAGCAAGAAACCATGATTAATACTCAGATGGCATCTTTGTAGCTTTACAGGACAGAAATGAAGACTGAAGGGTCCTTCAGAGCCAATAACCTCTCTGCAGTCTGATAGCTTGTCTTTTATTACTATCCATTATCACCTTTTCATTAAATAACACTGTATAGCCCTTCAAAACTCCTGTTCCTCTAGCATAACTAACAGTTGTGCGTGCCATTATGTCTAAATTGATTCTAACATTTAGATTCTTAAATTTGTCTCATAATCTGTTACTTTTTCAAAGAGTTGATATTATGCCTGAATTTTGATAATTTACACTGCATTTGATTCTTTCATTTACCTCCAAGTCTTTCATGGGAATCATGGTTTTTATTTGTTTTCTCTGTAATGCTTGTATCCATTGCTTGCTTTTTCTAAATACAATTATTCCAAGTGATTTTTGAGAACACCTGCCATAAGTGTATCTCAAAAACACACCCTAGGGGCTGAGAAGTCACAGAGGATATACGTACTTCCATTCCCTTAGCTGCTCATAGTACTCAGGTATAGCACCTTACATGAAGCAAGATTACATCCTAATTCTTTTTTACTTCCAGACTCTGGAGAGTTTTGCAGCTCTGGTTATAAACACCTGCACTTTGTTAAAACAAACTAAAACAAGTTATAGGCCATTCAGCTACATTTACACAGTGCTTAGCCGTTTCTCCAATTTGAAGTCTAGATGTATCTCAAATAAAATTTACTCTAAAATCATGTTGGAGGTATGTGTGTACATGGTAATGCTCCTTGCTATTTTTAAATAAAATCTTAATTCCTGTGCTTTTAGCAGAGTTAACACACAAGTAAGTCTAGCCTATGTTCCTTGAGCTCTGCACTGCATTGGCAGAAATGTTTGCCTGTCACTGAGAACCATGTTAGACTAGAAACCATTCTGGTTGTTGAGCATGTGCATTGGAGACTGTTGTTTTCTCTACTCTTAAAACTCATATCCCTCTATTCCCATTCAAAACAATCTGATTTTTTTTTTCCAGCAGCATCAGATGTGGATAGCAACGCAGGAATATATTTAGATCTACTGGTGAGGCCTTATAGAAAGAGAGAGAGACAAAGCTTTGTATGGCAGAAATACTAGCATTATGTAATATGTCAGCACTGTAATATGTCAGCGCTGGAGAGGCAGTGGAGCACCAACCATTCCAAATGTCTAGAAAGCTGATTCTGCAGTACAAAAAAAAAAAGGGGGGGGCGGGGCAATGACTACTCAGGAGAGCTGGAAATAAGTAGTGGGGGGCAAAACAGTGGCTGTCTAGTTGTTCTTTTATAAACACTTCATTGGTTGATTTGATTCTGACAACAGAAGAAGTGAAGTTGCCTTTCCGAAAGGACCTTGGCCAAGCAGCCTGGGCAAGCAGAGAGAAAGCGCCTTCATTTCAAGGTTTGACCTTAGGTCTGCTCTTGGCTACTTATGAAAAAGTGAGGTAAACTTTGCAAGTTTCATTCTGTAGCTGAAATTGTCAAACAAGCGGTAGCATTGCTAATAAACACAGCCTTGTGGGGACAGGAGGAATTGTTTGATGGGAAGTTACGCTTGTTGAGGTTGTAACTATAATGTTGATTTTTAATCCTCTTTCAAAGAGAACTTTTTCTGCTTTAAATTCTGTTGATTTCTGCTTGAAAAAAAGTCCTTTTATAAATTAGTCTAGAGAGCAGAGACCTTGGTGATCAAAGAATAATAATTTTGTCATAATCTACCTGCAAGTACAAGGTGACACTTTTTTAATCCATTACACAGTAAGTTTTTATATTAAAAAATCCTACAAAAAACTGCCATTTTTCTTACCTTTCCTCTGTTTTCTTCAATAATAACACAAAGAATGAGGCACATTTGCCTGTTAATCTTTACAAGAACATATGTACGAAGAGGATTTATTACACATTTCAGAGTACTGTACAACAATACAACACATAGCTACTCTAAATTAGATAAAAGGTCACTTTCCTTATGTTAGTAAGTTATTTTGGCAGTCAGAATTTAAACCTGCCTTTTCCCCTTCTCCAGTTCACAAGAAAGTGTTGTTTAAATGCACAAATGCTATTAAAACTTTATAAACCTTACTAACAAGAATCTTCCTTCTCTGGAGCAGCCCCAGTAACCCCACTACAAGTGTGACAAAGAAATATTAATGAGGTAAGAGTATGCAGGAAGGTTACTGGTAAATGCTGCCGGAGCACTGGCAGCCAAGATTTTTTTTTTCTTTTGTGCACCTTTCTAATGTTAGTGTTCTACAGAATTAAAGAAAACAGTTAATTTTTTGCAGCCTTAGAAGTGATATCTATGGAAAAGATGTGTTGCAGCTAATAGGATAAATAATTTATATGTAGCAAATGCTGGAATAGAAACTCCGCTAGGAGTATGAGGTGGGGCAGGGAAGGTAAAGGGCTGTAGCCTTTCTGGTGGTGCTTGTCAATGTTGTGCATATGTACATATACACATCTGCAGTGGTGTGATATGTTAGTGACTGATCTCCGGTATTTGTGTTCTGGATTAATATCTCCTTGAAAATAGGGTTATTTAGTGTTAGGAATTTAACCTGTTTAAAAAAAAAAAAAAAAAACTGTACTGATGAGAGAAGACGAACAGATTACAGCTTTCAGTTTTTGACTTAAGTGAGAACAAGCGATCTCAACTTTTGAATAAGAAATTGTTATTAAAACTTTATGTGGTTAGATGGAGTAATTTTCTACACTGCTTACAAATGATTATCATAATACAGAGGATTTGTGCATACCTGATGACAGCAGGCATTTTGTTTGCAGGCAGAATTGCAGTCTGTACAATCTTGCTCATGGAGTTGGTATGAACAGCTTATATTACCCATGGAGCGACCGCATGCAATTCATGAAGCGTGCTCCAAATCCCCAGTGAGTTTCCCTAGGAGAATAAGGCCTGTTAATTCAAGCAGTTTGACTACATGCCAGGAACTTTGAAGTGAAATCCTGTCTCTGTGAAAATCCAAGGGGAATATTGCTATTAACTTCAATAGATGCAAGATCAGGCAGAATATTCCTATGTGACTTTGGTGCCACATTTTACTCGTATAAGCAGTGCAATTGTGAATATAGGGATATTTATTTCATGCGTTCTCTCAAAATATATCAGAATAAATAAAAATACTCCAAGAAAGCATGACAGTGCTGCTTAACAAAGCATGTATTAAAAACAAGTCAAAATTACATCCACATCTGACCTAGAGATTGAAGGTATGAGAGCAAAGTTACCAATTTTTCTTCTGCTTACCAGATTCTGCTGTTTATGGATATGCTATTAAGATTGTCTGTACAGCCATCTGAATCGCGCTGGTCTTGTTAGTAGTGTTTGGTTTTCTACTTTTAATAATAAATAAGTAAAAATAATCTTCTGCATCTGTTACGGTCCCTCTGTAACATGCAGAGGGGCTGAGAAGTTTCACGTTCTTGTTTGCTCTGCAAAGCTTTATTTGAATGCAACTAATTAAGTAATGTCTGCTACATTTTCTCTACAGTGTCTTTGGCATATTGAAAGGTACGCAGCATGCCAAGGAAATACTCTTTCATACAGTATACTTATATACAAGTATTGTAGACACTGTAAAGCCTGTAAAATATTTACTCAGCTTGTAAAATATTGAGTGTTAAAAATGTGAAATACAACTTCAGAAAAGAGGAAAAATATTTAAAATGACAAAAAGTGTCTTTCAAAAGGATTTAAATGTGTTTGGGAAGAGGGGAGTGAGAATGAATTTCTTTTAAACACTGCATACTGTATAACAGTTTGGCTTATTTTTACTTAGGTAAAGCTGATTTTTTTTCTTCAAGTAATGAGTAGCATTTGCATTTTGAAAAATTCAGTTATTTGTTGTTTTGTCAAATAGAATGTTTTTTTCTTATGCCTTTTCCATCAAGTTTGTATTTGGTTACAGATAAATACAACTTCGTAGCCATATTGCTTACTGAATCAAAGTTGAAACCATGATGTACTATTCCAGGAATTTTCTCCACTAACTTCTTTACAATCTGTGGTTTTGCCATCTGCTGAACCTGTTTTGCAGACTCAGTGTACGTGAAAGCGAGTTGTAAAGGGTTGGGATATTTTTCTTTGTTTTTGATCTATTCCCATGCCACATCCTTTAAGCTTTGAATCTTTCTGGAGTTACTCATTGTTTCCTTAGGTGTATCATGAGAAAACTCAGGGCCAGAGGCAAAAATGGTGTAATTTTCAGATAATTTCCATAACAAAGTACTTTCAGCTTTCAAATAAAGGTAGGAAACAGTTATATTTTGATCTAGGTGGAGGAATGTTAGTTGATTGGTTGTTCTTGTTTTGTTTTCAGCTGTACCTAATTTTGCTTTTCAATATATGTTCACAAGACAGCTGAAATCCATTACTAGTTCTGTTCACCTACAGGGAGAAGGAACCAACACTGATTTTATATTCAGATTAGCCAAGGACAAAGTAAGAAAGGAAAAGTTCCACGCTGCAAAGTGAGGGAAGTTATGGGCAGGTATAACTCTCAAAATAAATTAGAACAGCTTAGGAGGTTTTCTGTGATTTTGAAATGATGGAGCTTTGCACCAGAAAAGAATGGGATGAAGAAGCATATGAACTTTGAAGTGTGATGGGATTTTTGTACTCAAACCAGAGAAAGGAGGCTGCCAGATCTCATTTTTTTCAGAGGAAGTCTGCCTGGCTAATCCTGAAAGAATTGGCTGCAGCTATTAAAATTCACATTTGACATCTAATGCAATTATTGTCTGTTCTCTGGGGAAACCATAATCCCCTGCAGATGAGTTGATATTGAATATCTGCTGGCTATCAATATTAATTTGTAGGAATTTACTTATTTTCCTATCAATCAGCTGACCTTATAACTTTTTCATGAGAACATTGTGTGGTTGAGTCAAATTTATCCACAAATTAGACTGGAAATAAACTGACTTTTAAAAAAAGTCAGAAGTTTTAAATATTTTTAGTAGTCTTCTTTGCTCTCTGAATACCAGAGTCATTCATAGTAACTCATTCCAGGCTTAGAGTCATCTTTTTCATTTGTTCAGTCTTTGACAGACAGACGTTTAGCAAGCACTACACCGGTTTGTCTTTCAAGCATTTGTCTGTCTGATTTGGGAACTGCCTGTCAAGGGCATGAGTAAAATTGAGAAAGCATTCTAGGTAAGGGTAAGAGGTTCTCTGTTGTGCTTGTTTGATGTAGCAGAGACTCTGGAGGCCTCAAGTATGTTGTCATCTCCCATGTCACCTTGTGCTGCAGCATACTAAGCTGAAGTCTCCCTGGGGGGAACCAAAAGGGAATCCCTTGAGAAGCCTGAAAGAGAACAGAGCTGCCTGGCTGAAAGGCTATTTTTTCATAGACGAAGCAAAAAACTTCATGCTATTCTTTTGAAAGAAACTTTGACTCAGGTGTACTTCAGTTGCCAGCTTCGTGCTTAAGCGGTTGTAGAGCATTACTGTTTTACAGAGTTACTGTGTTTCTATTCAGGCTTCTGAAATACAGGATCCATCATCCAAGAAATAGTCCAAGAGGTAGCTTCCCCGTTGTGTTTGGCAAGATGAGTATTTTTATGAAGAAGACAAAACGTGGTTCTATGTGGAAACTGTATACATGCATGTGAGAAGGGTGTCCTGCTAGGCCAGCGTCATGTGTGCCTCTAATACTGACTGTATACTCATTGCACTTTTATCTTTATCCAGTGGTCCTTCACCACTAGCTAGAATTTGAGTGCTTGTTCTTTGTCCCTAGCCGTTCCCATACTGAGCTGCTGGATGCTAGAGATCTGTAACCAGCCTTTGCTGCTTGCTGCAAGTAGAACCAGAAGATGTCACTGTGAATAGGGCCCTGAGTTCTCACATGGCACATCTGTGCAAAAAATGAATAGTTGCGTGTTTCATAATAGCAAATGACACATTCCTCCTTTCTTCTCATACTGAATCATTTTCCTTCCTGTATTTTAACAGGATGGAGAGCAGGCATTTGTTTACATCTGTCAGTCATTCAGCCTAGGAATTNTAAATTAAATAAATAAAAACCTTATTTTCTAAGAAATAACATCCTATTTAAAAAAAAAAAAAAAAAAAACCTTGTAGTGTGATTGCTAATTTTCCAAAGTAGTCTAAACTCTATAGCATTTTCTGAAGTAATATGTAAGACATGTATTACAAGCAAATTGTGTTCTGTTGATTAAAATTCAAGAAATCACCTCTTCAAATGAATTCATGTGTAGAAATATTTTTTTCAGTGATCTTACTCAATGAAGACTCGCAATGTCTATTGTGCAGTTTTTATTCTTTTTCATGAATGCTCCATTTCAGATTCAAATTGGAGATTTAATGACTTGCAGAACAGAACATGCATCTCAACATGTCAAGGAGGCCCAGTATAAAGAGAAAAGGAACATGAAACAGTAGATTTCACACTTCATTTTAACTTGAAACATGGCATTTAAGTCATATGAAGTACCAGAATAGTCTTTTACCTTATTGCCACGAAGCGTAGCTTAATTTGTTAAGGTTAGGAATCTAAATTAAAAAAATCACAATGACTTGCAGGGCAGAAATGGTTTCTGCTTTAGGCTTTGGTATATCTGAACTGTAGGGTTTTGTTTTCTGGATTTTTTTAGGGCTGACTTCTCTGAATTAGTTCTCATATAAGAAAAAATTTGCCCTTTTTTTTTTTTTTTAAATATCTCTTTTAGTTTATTTCTTAACCAGGTTTTTAAATATCTTTTTTCCTTTAATTTCTACTTCCAACTTTAAAATTTAATAGTACTCTTGTTATTTCTAACTCTATGTAAAAGTTCTCTCCAAAAACTTATCTTTCAATTATTTTTCTGTACTTGAACCAATAAAATAGAAATACTTAATCATAATTACATGAAAAAACAAATTAAGTTTGTCTTTTAATTAAGTCTTTTTAAGGAAAGAAAAAGATATTTATGCCTCAGAATAAATCATCCCAGTTCCCTAATGTTACGGAGTAAAGTATTTCTGCAGTGGTCATTCCTATGGTTTGGATATCAGGTTTATTAACTCAGTTCTTTTATTCATTGAAATAACTCCTACAAATTCACAGAATGATGAAGAAAAGTCTGTCAAGTAAAAAGACTGACAAGAAATAATACGAAAATGTCCTTTGTTCTCACAACACTGGACACAGCTCCTCATTAAATGTCTTGGTGGAGAAACAGTTACAGAACTGATCTACATACACTGAATAATTGAATTTTATTCACTGGATTTAGTTGCTGTACCTGCAGACAGAAGTTTATCTGTTGCATGGCATATAAACTTCGCAGAGTGGGAAATTCACTGTAAATTCCTTTGATATTGAATCCTATTTTCATCCCTACTGATGAGGAATTTTTTTGTTATAGATGAATGGTTATATATTTTGAATGTTTCACTTTTACCTCTAAGAACAGCCCTAACAAAGTGTCCCTTATTTTCTAAATAGTGCACATAATTCTTTCTCAGATACCTCTGTGTATATGAGTAATAGATCCAAATTAGTGAGAGTTGCTGGCAACATGGGGAATAACATGGAGGTGTACTAACTCTGATTTTCAGATGTCGTTCTGCAATTGGTCATATCTCATCCCGGAATTAGAGGGAATTCCACAAAGTGGATTAAGTTCATCAGCTGTGTTTCATTAAATACTCTTGTACATGAGTAGCTTTTTCTGTTTTGCAGACAGGCCAATGGGCAGGGAATTTGATTCCTCAATGCTGAGGAAATTGTATTTGACTGGAATTGGAGCTCAGGAATACCTCAGGCTCCTTTGCCTTTTCTGGAAATATTCTTCTGCTAAATGTGCATTTAGCAAAAGACTCATATCCATGGTGATGGCTTAGCAGCCCTGAAGGAGAAAAAAAGAAAAAAACTTTCAAAGAAATTTCAGTCTGTAAGAATTTCTCGTTTTATAAGTCTGGAAGCACCAAGGAACTGTTCTTTGGTTATTCAGTGGGGTTACTGTAGATGTTGTTTTCATTGTTGAAACTCCTAAAGTACAGAGAAGTCATCTGCAAGTACACATACTATTAATATTTTTATGGGATGAATAGCTATAAAAACAGGAAAGCTTGTAGAAGATGTGGATAGGATAAGCTGTGCACCATTGTGTTTGATTTAGTAGATGGTCCTATTCCATGAAATCCTTGGAGATTTTCTTTTAAATTGAGAGAGGAAAAGAACAAGAAAATTTTTTTTTTTCCTGGTTGTTTTTACTGTATCAGTGATTCCTTATTGCGGGTGTTTTGTTAATATAATACTTCTTGACCTATGAAGAAACTTTGTCTCCTCATTTCCGCATCTCCCATCCTAGCTTGACAAGCACACACACAAAAGCATATAAAAACAATGAGTGATCAAATAGGACTGTGCATTTAGTTATGGTACCCATGCTTATTCAGAGCAGTCGTTAGGGAGTGGATTATGGGGCTACTTTTTAGAAAGTATCAGGGAAAACAGAGCTGTGATGCATGTTACTGTCTTACAAATCAGCCTCAGCCATGCCCTGTTATGCCGAACATAATTTATCCCTGCCTTTACAGCCTTTCTAAAGATTTTGTTATTGTGGCTACTTAATATTGTTGCATTCTAATAAATGTTTGAAGATATTGTAAATTCATTCACCTCTGCTTCATTCTTAACATGGTAGCAAAGCGGCTGCCCATCACTTTTTGGATGCTGCTATGCATCTGAAGGTGGGGCAAAGGAATAAGGTTGAGTTAGATCAAAGCATTGAGACAATTTTGGAACAAACAGGCCTGTTCGAGTGTGGTGTTCCACAGTTTTAGCCCTCATACATCTGTAGCTTGTTATAAAAATAAAAATCACACTGAAGGTGTGCACCAAAGTGTCATAGAGAAAATGCATATATAGATTTTAAGACCACTATGTTTACTTATATGCAAGTAATCCAGGTGATTTGATAGGCGCTGTACAAAGAAGTATACATCAGCTGTTGTTAGCACTGACCAGAACCTCATCACACAGTACTACTAAACTCAAAAGCCCTTTTCTACTTTGAAAATCTTCATTTTAGATTTTTGAAGGGATTTTTGGGGCCAAAGCCTAGGTAGAGTAATTATGTTTAGGATTTCTTCTTGTTTTGATAAGACCTGAATATGTAAAATTAAACCTCACTTTTCTGCATTAGTCTTGCTTTTTTCCTGGTTTGAGACATAATTTTAGTGCATTTTGATTTGATTGTTGTGGAAACAATCACTGTACTCCCACACTGTCATTAGCAGTACTTTTTTTCCTTTGTGATACCCAGAGAATTGAAATTACATTCTTTTTTTTCAGTCTCCTGAGCTGAATCAAGTTCACTGAAATCAGTGGAATTTGGAACGGCTCTTTGTGCTCTGATGATATTCATGGGGGAGTTTTTTCACATGAGAATTATTCTTCTGCTGGAATAGAGCTGCTGCTGTGTATCTCGGGCTGTAACTATCCCCTCGATATGACTTTAGCCATCTGGGGAAAAAAATGCTTAATTAAAGAATTAACTGTACTTGAATACAGAGAAATGTAAATGTATACATCTGAGAGAGAAATGTAGGACACACTTTCATGGTGAAGATAATGATTTGGGAAAGAACAACTGAAAAAAATTGCCTAAGCAAGTGAATGCTTAATATTTTAGGACAGAAGAATAAGGTAAATGAGTCTTAGGTGTAAAAAGAGAGGACTACTGGATACAAGCAATGCTCTCTATATGACAAAGATTGGCCCAATATTGGAATGCTGCTGGTTTTATCCATTCATTGATAACATGGCAGATCACAGGAAAAATAAAACTTTTTAAAGAAACGTAAGTATATTTTAAAATGACGCCCAAGGAATACATTTGATTTAACTTAATAGATGCTTAATAGAGAGAAAACAGATCTGACTTTGGAGGATTTACTAATTTAGAAGGCTGGTACCAGCCCTGACAATGCTTGCATGTCAGTTTCAGAGCTGATAGTTGAGACTTAATTCAACATGATCCCAAGAAGAAACTAGCTCTTTGTAAATTCAGTCCCAAGGAATGTGGAGAAGATTTTTGTGTTCCTGCCACTGTACTTGACATCACATTCCATTTGAAGACTTGCCCAGAATTTCCAACATTCCTGATCATTTTAAGAGGTACCAAAAGTCTTTCACATCATATATGATCTTACTGGCTATAAGTTAAGAAAAGTCCACTACTGCATGGCTGAGCTTTCAGTACTTGCTTGTAATCCCACCTGTCAGTTAAATGTGACTTTTTCCCCTCCCCATCCTTCCTAGCTGCATTTGCAGCAAAAAGGACAGGCCTTTGGTAGGTTAGCCATGGAAGCCTTATGAAGCTTTCTTGAGTGGGTGTTGCCTTTGGCAAAAATTCAACAGTAGAGATACCTAGGGCCCCCTGCGAAAAAGACTGGAGGAATTCAAGCCAGTTCAGCACAGTCAAAGCTCTTTTATGGGTGTTGTCATTCTTTTTGCCTCTTCTTTTAACTAGTAACTTGATATATAAAATCATTATTAGTTTGATGTTTAATCTTGCCACTAAAAGTTTAGATAGACAATGATTTTTGACTTGATACAGCAGCAGGGGAATCAAAATGTAGAATAGCTGCAACTGCTCCCTGCTCTCCTGCCTGCCTCTACAGCAGAGTCTGTGACAGTAAAGATTTGCTTCCATTTGGAACTGCAATCTTTAAACTTGTGTCTGAAGGAAACACCAATTATGGAGAAAAATTGAGAGAGTAGGGTTGAAAACAATAACTTATTTGAATTGTTTTCCCTTCCCTTCTCACTTCCTTTTCTTTCTCTTTTTCTTTCTGTTTTTTTTTTTTTGTAAGTACAAAATGTGCATTTTCTTCTCTAGAAGCATAAATCATGGTGCAGTCGTGAGATATTACTGTGACCTGTGCTAAAGCAAGTCAGATGGACTAGGTGATCTGGTGGTTGGACTAGATTATCTTCGTAGTCTTTTTCAACCTTAATGATTCTACAATTATAAAGTCTGTGCTTCTCCTTGGGGAGCTGGTGAGTGATCATTTCATATCTTGTGTCAGCTATGAAAATCTTTTGGAAGGAAAAAAATCAGGAAGGAAAAAAAATCAAGATTTTCCTGGAGGACTGGGTGCTTTTGTGACTTTTGTGAGTCTTTTCATAGAATCACAGAGTGGCTTGAGTTGGAAGGGGCTTCAGAGATTATCCAGTTCCAACCCCCAGGCTGTGGGTAGTTGTCAGCCCCTAGATCAGACACCAGATCAGGCTGCCCAGGGCCCCATCCAGCCTGTCCTTAAACACCTCCAGGGACGGGGCATTGCACAGCTTCTCTGGGCAGCCTGTTCCACTGCCTCACCACCCTCTGAATGAAAAGTTTCCCCCTGACATCTAATCTAAATCTCCCCTCTTTCAGTTTACAACCATTCTTCCTTGTCCTGTCACAATCTATCAGTATAAAAAGTGCATTTCCTTCTTGTTTATAAGCTCCCTTTAAATACTGGAAGGCTGCAATGAAGTCTCTCTGGAGCTTTTTCTTCTCCCACCTGAACAAGCCCAGCTCCTTCAGCCAGTCTTCATAGGAGAGGCGCCCCAGCCCTCTGTCAAAATAGCTGTTTTCCAAGAATGATTGAACACCAGTCTGTTAGACATGAGTTTGGACAGTTTATTTAATTCTAACTGGTATTTTGTTAAATTATGTAAATTATCTGTATCTGAGTCATGAAGAGTATCTATCCACTATCAATAACTCTCAAAGCTTTTTCATATTATTTCAACTATATGTAGGAGAAAAAGGAAAGAATATACTGGGAGTGTAACAACTTCCTGATAAGTAGGAGGATAAATGGGAGGGATATAGTGTTATGCCACTTTCATATTTCAAGGTGGAAAAATATACAGTTGGCAATCCCACAGAAATATACTACACTTCTCTTTGATGTCTTTCTGGTATGAAAATTCTTTATTTGACAGTAGATACAACAGCACTTTTAGATGTATGCAAGCCAAATTGTACCACTGGCTCCTTCTGTATCCTTCTGTACTATTGGCTCCTGCATATTATGAAAGATCTCATTACTGAATATTATTTTGTGTCTTTGTGTAGCTCCATTCTCTCTATATCAATACTCTTGAAAGCAGATTTAGCTTTTGAGAGGAGGAGGAAGTTCAAGGGTTATATAGTAGCTGAGTTAAGTATTATTTATCTTGTTATCTTTGAGGCTTCATTCTTATTTAAAGGTTCTGGAGTGATTTGCTAGTATTCATTTCCCCTTCTTCTCCCTCTCTCCCTTCCTCCCTTATTTATTCTAGTGTTTATTTTTCTCTGTCTGTGAAGAGGGCTTTTATTTAAAAAGTCTGTTTCCTACAGTTTTTAGTATAGCATATGAAAAGAGCAGCCTTAAAGCAAAAATCTCAACTTTTTTATAGTGCTTTTTTTTTTCCAGGGTAAACAATTGTTCTGTTTTATGGCTTTTAAAATTTCATTTGTTAGTGCATAATGAAGCAGAGTAATGTAGTAAATTAATTTATACTGTTGGATTTTGTTCATGTTCTACTATGATGTGAGCATGCATTATGAATTTGGATTTTATTCTGCCTGTGGTTATTGTTGTTTGCATGTGATAATATGAAAGGATTAGTACATTTTCTTCCTTTATTTCCCTGCATGAAAAAGATGTTTGTGTAAGTGCATTTGTTCTAAGATTATTTAATGCAATAACAACACAGAGTAAACAAATAAACACTGATTTAGCTTTATCTTCTCGGAGATTGGCAGTTAGTTGGTACAGTACTTAGAAGTGTTCAGATCCTTCATGAAGTTTCATATGAAAATACTTAATAATGTCTATCTTTGTATATTTTGTAAACTATAAGCTTGATGTTGCACTTAGGTTATATAGAATTCCATCACTTGGAACTCCAAGATCATACATAATATCACACATTAAAGGCAAACAACATGTTAATATTGTCATTCAATGCCTATGTGAGGACTGTGAGATATATATATATATATATATATATATATATATATAGTTACCGTGAGTGTATATAGTTTGTTTCAGTAAATAAAGATGAAGCTTTATTACTTCATTATTAAACCTATAACAAATCCACTAGATTCCTAATGATTACTGGAGCACTTTTTTTTTTAAGTAACACACAAACATTAACATTTCTGTGAGTTCTGTTTGATTATACACAGCTATAAAAACACATAGCTTAAGCTAAGATTGTTATTACTCTAGCATATCTGAACTCTTTTGCAGATATTAAGGTGACTTCCTGACATCTTTTTCATACTAACAATCCAAACGACTTCAATTTCGGTGAGATTTTTTAATAAACGTTCTCACTAAATTAACTTAGTTGTCATTATCATTAGAAATTGCGGTAAATTCAGAATGCAAGGAATAACATTCCTAGGATGTACCGGGAGTTGTGGCAAGTTATACTTCAAGAAAACGAGGAGCAATCCAGAAATTGATGAGATATGTTTAAGCCCGTTCCTAAAGAAAGTAGGCTTGGCTGTGCTGAATCTTGAATAATGGATAAATAAACCCATCTCTCTCCTGTCTCTGTATTAGAAAGATTACTTGTTGTTAGGACAAAACAAAGTTTTTCTCTTTCTTTCCACATGGTACTGTTTTTTATGCTTTTGATTTTTTTCCCTGTCTGCTTAGAAATCTACCCGTCCATGTGTTATCATGTGTCAAGCATGCTTTGCCATACCTGATTTGGTTTGTTCACTCTTTAGAACTTTGTCTCTTAATTTCACAGCTGAATTTGACATTCAGGCTCTCTTCCTGTGCTGATTATCTGGAGATAACGAATGCTGCTTGTATATGTGTGTATTTTCACCTTAATTTAAAAAAAAAAAAAAAAACACCTTTGACATTCAAAAAATAACACATCAGTCATTGACTTCTAAAAATAAAAAAAGTAATCAAAGAAACCTTGCCTTCTCTCTTCTTCATTCAAATTATGTTTACTTGTGATTCTTAGTTTCTAAGGAAAGTGTAATTAAATGCGGTGCTAAACCTTTATGGATTTTGACTACAGCTTTTGTTATCATTATAGTTCGATAAGGAGCTTAAAATAAGATGGTCTACTTCAACTGAAAGAAAAAATGGTGAAAGAAAAAGTCATTAATTGTTATTAAGAATTTATCTTTGGCAATCGGTTGGATGTTACTAAATGGAGGGAAAAAATTGTCACTGCTTTCAGCTATCTCCCCCAGCTGACTTCAGGGTACAGAACCTGCTGTGGTGGCAGCAGGCAGCTGGAGGGATAGCTGGCAGAAGTAAGGCTGTGAGAGCGCAGAGAGGAACATCATGCCTGAGATGTTACTTTACATGATGTTAGTGGCTCAGAACAAAGCCCTAACTTTGTCATTACAAAGATGAAAGCTGGATAGTAGTAGTGGAAAAGACACAGGTGCTGTCATGGCATGGTACAAAGAGCAGGGGATGTAATGCCACGATTTCAGAAGTGCAGTCTCTTTCAGCATTATGGAGATGCTTTTTCTTGGCCACACAGTAAAGTTAACTAGTCAAGGCTAAATACAGTTAACAAGTCTTGTTCTGTTGTCGTCTACTTTAAAACTAATTTTAGTACCAATCTATCTTAAGTATTTTTCAATTTTGTGATATATAAATTGATGTGGAATAGCTGATCTTAAGAAACATTCAAATGTTTTTACAGGAGAGATCCACAGAGTAATCTAATAATTCTCTAAGAAACTGGGAGGTTTTTGTGAATTGTATTTGACCTCAAACACATTCTGCTTTCAAAATGAATCATCTCTATATCGTGCAATATTTACATCCATTCAAACTTTCCATTGATGCATGAGAATTGATCCTTCCTTGGATCTATGTATATAATGTGATGAGACAAATGGAGATAAGCCACTTAAAGTTTAAGAGCCTGGCCCGAAAACAGTCTTGAATCTCAACTTATAGCGGAATAATGTAAAATATACTCAGTCTGGTTAGTCATGCAGTAGTATCAATTGCCTTAAGAGGATGACTATATTATCTTGCACATTAGGGGATTGGATGGATTCTCGAAATGGGCACAGCACTGCTCTCTTTGGTTATACCAAATCATGCCAGCAAAGAATAAGCTCCAAAAGGAGGAAATGCTTCAGGCATGCCAGGTATATGCTTATATATAAAGGCCTAATGTAATATGGTATAACTCCAATTGTGTTGACTTTAAATTATGAGGAGTTGCTAAAATTGATTGACACAAGTTAGAAGCTGTTATTAAAAGCACACTTAACTGAAAGATGAGATGTTATAACACAAAACTAGAGCTGTAGCAAAGATGGCGTTAAAGCCGTACACGGTAAGTATCAAGCAAGCAGCAAATACACCAAAATCTGTAGGCAGCGGCTGTCATCTCTGCCTAGAAGGGAGCGTTGAGAAGCAGGGAAAGTATGGAAACAGATCTGGAAGGTTCTGGGTTCAAGGAAGACTTCAGTTCTGTAAGAGCAACAGTATAATGCTATTAGATTGCATGAAACTGTGCAGGGTTTTTGGAATTTGTTCTTAACTAGGGGATAAAAAGAAAAAAAATAAGGGACTGTTAACAGCTCAGTAAAGAGGGCAGCCATCAAAATGCTAAATGCTGGAGCTGGAAGATAAAGTGGTGGTTGAGAAGTGCTCAGTTCAGAACAAGATGTCTCTCAAGCCTCTCTTAATCAAATATGTACCCCTTCCTTGGCTCTTAAGGTACTGTACTGTTCCTGTAAATTCAAATCTGAGGGCAAAGGGGGAGAAGTTCTCTTGCTGCCAGAATTCACAAGATTCCAGTTGTCTCTACTACTCATTCACACACAGTTTCCAACTGTTCCTCCTTTCTTTGCATCACTGGTTTCTTCCCTGGTGCTGCACAGCTTCTCGCTTTCTCCTCTAACTCTTTTTCCTGGTGGGTCAGTTGGAACACTCCTCTCTCAGGTGACGCTGCTGTTGCTCCCTGAGTTGCAAGGCACCCCCTTCAGCTTTAAACTTGGGCCACAGTGTCCATGGGCCTTGCACAGCACCAGCTCGGTCATAGCTGTTGTAGTAACCAGAAACATTTTCTCTGGGTGGAGCTAGGGCTCAAGTGTGTCACTAACATTGAGCTAAATGCATAACTCATTGTAATTCAGTGATGGAGTTTGGTGTGCATCACCATTTCTTGAACTAAGGAGACGTAATTAGTATAACAGTCTGTAAATTGAATTTGAGTCTCCAACGTGACAGGTAAGTTATAGAATATCCTACATCATTTCATGTATTTTAGTTGCTATTCTTCATTATTTTCAATTAAGGCTGCAAATGAGCTGTGTAAGAAGAGTACGTCAGTGGAGATTGCTTTGTGGTTGAAGTGCATGTGTACAATTTTATCGGTCCCATTTAGTGTCTGCTGAGCTGTGTTTTCCAATCAGAGAAAGCTGGTGGAACGTACAGTGACAATTTCTACTTGAATTTTCTGGAAAATAACCTTAGTGGCAGTTCAGCCAAAACTAATTCATAGGATTCAAAGAGGGTACAATCCCAGGCTGTCTTTCTAACTGTGATCTGCTGTAGAAGTGAGCTGTACATCAAATTTCTGTCAAGCCATTTCTAAATGGCCTTTCTAAAGTACATTTAGAAATCTAATTGCAGTGTTAATTGGAAAAAGTTGAGCTCTGTGACATTCTCATAAATCTGGGTAAAGCACAACAATTTTACATTCATACTAATCTAATGAAAAACACCAAGGCAGAATCATGAAGTGTAAATGATCTCTGACTTCTTTGAGAACTGAATTTAGATCTGAAGTCTCATTGAATTGATTTTAGAAATGATCTTAACTTTCTATCCCTCTCTAATCCATGCAGTTAAATCCTTCCCTGAAGCATAAAAACGACATGGTGATCTCAAACAGAATCTCACCTATAATAAAGGCCAAATTCTCTTGTTGCAAGTAGTTAGGATTCCAAGGAAATCATGAAGCATATCTAGAATTTTAAAATTAGAATTTTAAAATTAATAAAGATTTAAACTTGTCTAAAATCAATTCTAAAATGCTCACGGTATCTAAATAAGTTTTTAAAGAATTCAAAAGGTATATGTTTTACTGGCAGTGACTTTAGATATAGTACAACACGGGTCATCCCCCAGATGAAGCTGCAAGAGCTATTCATGAGATTTACAGTGAAGATGCGCACTAACAAAATGTATTGGTGTGCTACTGTTACACGTCTCTAATAGATGTGCATTTGATCAGAACATTTGGTTCCAGAACAGCAAGATGCAGATGGGGGAGAACAGATTAGAGTATGTTTCTTTTCTTGAAGGATATGTGCTTTACAAACAAAGACTTATCTTAACAATTTGAAATGCCAGCCTGTTCAGTCTGCAGACTCTTCATAGTGTGTAACAGTAGCATATCACACATGGGTAAGCTCCACTGGAGTTGCATCATTATCTTTTTCTTACATAAAAGAGGGATTTTGCTTGGAAAATTGAAATGAATTTATCTATATTAAATGCTTCCAAGCATTTAAAATAAAAGAAACAATAATTCAATTAATTTAAAAAAACATGGCTTGCATGAAATCAAAACATGAACTGGAACCAAAAGTGAGAGGAAAATTGTACCCTTATTTAGCATCTGAGACAAATTCAGGAAACATGCTCACAAAAACCTATAGCTTATTCAGAAAAGGTGGTAGTATCAACTGTAACAAAACTAGCAGTGGAAAAGTACTGGAAATGAGCTGATGGACAAAAAATGTTCAGACTTGCAAAATAACTGTACAAAGTTGTAGGTGAGCAAACTTGTAAATTTTGCAGTGAAGCAGCCTAGAGAAAAAGTGAGGATTTCATAGACGCTCTGAGAGCACATCTGTGGAGTAGGAGGTTAATTATGATGGCAGCTGGAAGTCTGAAATTGCGTGTTGTAGGTAGGAGGTGAATACTGAAGATATGTTCTGTTTCCCCAGATACTCTCTAAGGAGGTAACTAATGCTGATGAGAAACAAACTTCCCATCAGAAAGGACAGCATTCAGAGAGCATCTAGCTCATGGCAAAACAAACAGTGAAGGAATTGGCTGGCAAAGTGCCAGGGTTAAGAGTGATAACTACCTGACTTTTGTAGGAAGTGGCCAGAGGGACAGGGAAGTAATGCAGTGTCTTTATGGGAGGGCATGATGTGGTTTAATAGCCCGTTATGATGTCTTCCTCCTTAAGCTGGAAACACTGCTCTTCAAAGTTTACCAGTTGTCACAGTTGCTGTTATGGACAAAGTGAAATCTAGGGAGAAAGTGAAAGAAAGATAACAAACTAAAATATTGTGGTATTGAGGAAAATTCTAGAATCTATATGCAGAGCTTTGAAGGGAATGTCGTAAAATGTCTGTCTGATTACGGGTTCTACTGCAAGCAAATTGTCAGGAGAGCTGCAATTTAATTAAGGAGTGAGGCTGGATTCCCTAAACGAGAGATCTAACATCTTATTGAATTTCTTTTAGCGCACTATTACAGTGTGCACATCATGTTAAGGTTTCTTTTGTATGGCAAAGGTGTGTTTAATTTGGATATGCATTAATTACTCTATCGCTGTGTACAAGTGCATGGTTTTTTTGTCTATTATGAGCAGACTACAAGAAAATTATTATTTTTTATCTAATTCACAGTAGCCTGTAATCTACATAATTACCTTGAGCTAGATTATTCACTACTGAAGAAATGAACTCAAATTACAGTGCCTTCTCAATGGTTACTCTCGGAGAAGGGTAGCTGCGAGGGTTGTTTTATCCAAAAAATGAGCCATTGGAGCCACTCCTACAGACCCCACAATTTTCTGCCAAGTTCTGTTAGCATGGTGTATGGTCCCTACTCTAGATATCTTGAGTCTTCTTTTAATGGGGATTTCCATAATCAGAGCTGACTTAGCTTTACATCTAAGTCTCAAACATACTGTTTCTTTGTTAGTCTTCTCTTAGAGGATGCAGGAAGAAGTGCACAAATAGTGTTTCTCTGGTGTGGTGCCCTGGAGGCAGCTCTGTGGCTCCTCTGTTCTGCCTGCATCCAACAATCCTGGCTCCTCTTCCCCCAGGTGCCATGGGATCCCTCCTGTCCAGCTCAACACACTGAAAAATTGTGGATGATGGTGAAATGTGCAGCTAATTCAGAGCAGTAGTGTTTGTCTCTGGTTTACAACTGCAATTACCATGCAAACTTCAGCCTTGATAATTTATTATTAAAAAACAAAAATGTTTTATATCTGTTTCCTGAAGCCCTGTCAGGTTCTTAACAGCAGAAAGATTATGGGTATAGCTCATTCACTGCAATGAAGTAGTAGAAACAGTAGCATCATCTCTGGTGTAATTTATTGTTCTGATTATTTTTAATATGAATTTCTTTAATTCATGATTACAATGGTAAAATCTTGAAATACAACAGCTTGAAACTAGACTAATTACTGGATTTATGTATGATGTAATCTGATAAATATTTGTACAAACATCTTCATTTTTTTTTAATTGTTATTTCTGGGGGAAATATACAGATATTACAAGTAATATATGTTGGAAAAGAAACAGTCCAAAATTCCAGTGGCTTGCATTCTATCCATTTGATTATGGATCTTCTACCCTACATTCAAAAATAAATAAAACCAAATAAAGAAACACTTTTAAATTTAACATTTATTCTGGAATTTAGGAGATATGCATTACAATATTTCTGCTTTAATAGATTTATTTAGACTTTGGCCACATTTCCTAGTCTTGTCCCAATTTAACATCTGCGAAATAGAAACGATATCTCTGGCAGAGAATGTTGTGGAATTATTGTTCCTTCATTTTTATCAAATTTTCGGAATTAAAACAATAAGTTACAGAAATACCTAGGAATTAATTCTGTCTGAAATATAAATCAGATTGAGTGGACATCAAGGAAATTAAAGTTGAAATAATAATGAAAGTATTTTTTTATTTTGTTATGATATTTCATTTGTGTAAAGTACTGTAATAGTATATTGGAAAATAGAGTCCCTAGAGGATGTAAGATTTGCACGAGCATAGTTTTGAAGAGAGTTTATTTTTAACTTAGGAAAGTGTGACTATTTAAATAGCAGCACATGCTGTAAGCTTCATTTGAAGTTAATGAATTCTGTGAATATATTCCAAGTATATTGTTGTTTCCAATCAGTGTTGTCTGTCCAGAGAGCAGGCTAGAGAGTCTGGAACTGTTTGGGGATCCCCTCAGTGTGGCTTCTCATCAGACACAGCCATGAGCCGACCTCTGGTTTCAGTCCAGAAATGTATCTTTCTGTGGAGTTAGCTGCTCTAAGCCAGCAGACATCTGGCCTGCTGCGGTCTGCGCAGAGATGGCAGGAGTTCATAGTGCTGTACTTCTAATATGCTTCGTGTGACTCATGCTTGATTTTCAATAATATCAATTAATATTAATTACCATAGAGAAGGGTGCCTGTGTTGAGGGTTACGAAACCAAATACACAGCTTGTTTTCAAACTGGATGAGCACTTTGTTTCTCTTTTTATGATCAAAACATGTCAGAATCTTAGTATCTTTTGCTAGTATAGCCATATGTTTTTTCTCTGCGCCCATGTCAGGACCCATATGCTTGGTGGAGTTTGTTTTCTTTGCACACTCTAGAATTTTTCCATGGTATTGTCTATCTGTCTGCAAATAACATGGCTTCTATTTGGAGCTGACATTTATGCAAAGAAACAATTATTTTCTAATTAAATATACATTAAACCTGATGGAAAAGAGTTAAAGCTTTTTTTTTTTTTTAAAGCACCAGGGATAGTATTTGCTACAGCAAGTTCTTTATCACTTAAAAGAAAAGAAACCAAACCAAATGAATTCTTCCCTGGTCAAATATTTTTAGATTTATGAAGCTATGTGTTGCAGTGATGTTTTGTGCTTAACAGCTTGAGCACTGATAAGAACTTCTATTAGGCAGCCATTGACAGGCAAAAAGATAAAGTGCTCGTGAGAAACCTAAGTGACAAAAAACTGAATTTAGTAAGAAGTTCAAGCGGGTAACTAAAATGTTGGACATCCAACTCATGCAGCTGTTTCAAAAGTTTCCCAAATAAATGAGAGTTGCATTTATTAGAAAAGGGTTCTGCTACATAATTGCTCTTGCAGCGTCTCTTATTTTCAGATTTATGAAGGTATAAAACTATAATCATGCATAATAACCTACCATACTAGCAATACTGTAACTTTTCCAAAAACTGCAGGAAATTCCTAGAAACTTACATAGACAAGCATGACCGTAGCAGTAGAAGAAGGCTGGAATTCACCAGTTTAATTTGTGGACTGAGTAAACCAACTTGCAACTGATAAAACTCTAGAGACAGAACAGTGGTGTAGCCATCAGTAAATACAAGTAAACAAGCAAATTTATCTGCTTCTGCTTACCGCTACTAGGAGACAAAATAAGTTAATTTATCTGCTTGCTAAATTAAATAGCATGTTACAGAATGGAAACTACGAAAATGAGAGTGTATCTTATGTTACTTCAGTTGGGAACTGAACTCCGAGAAGAAAATTGCCAGGATTATCTTCTGATACACCTTTTCTTCTGGTTTGTTGTTGTTTCTTTTGTTTTAGTTTTTATTTCTCTCTCTGGGGTGTTGATGCATTTAATAAGACAAATTGCCCTAAAACTAGAACCAATAAATAGACTATTTACATATCTGTTCTGATTGGTGATGTTTAGCAAACTTTGTCATGAGTGTTTCCATTTGTCAGTCGCTGCTAAGATGTCAGTCTTGAGCCCTGCATTCTTGTTGTATCCCAACAGAGCTCACCCTGAAATTTGAGTGCAGCAAGGGGAATGCGTAAGCTGCACTCAAACCCATTCTTATCCTTTCCCTTTAGAATACCATTTACAGCAATGAATTTCCACTTAACAGTTGAAAGTTGGTATTATTGGATTTATTTGATAGTTCTGATTTTCCCAATGCTTTAATATCTGTTTGTTAAGAAGGTAAAAGCTTTCCTCACAGCTGTCCTAAGCTTTCTTCATGTTTCTTTTAGGGAAATGGAATCCATTTACAAGAAAATCGATCTTGTGATTGCAGGACTAAATTGATCTAGGGAAAATACTGGTGAAAAGGGTTGTATTGGTCTATGAATCTATGTGATGATGCTGAACTGGTTAGGGGTATGAAAAAATCAATCTTATTAATCTTGATCAAGGAATTCATGAAGTCAAAGGATTTTTAATTACTAGCTCTCAGGGGACAGATAAAATTAGCATTAGTTGTTTATAATTGTCACAGGGATTCAATATCACTGTTGTTATTGGACTCTTTTTCCACTTAAAAATATGTTCATCAGGACTGATTTTGTTAATTAACAGTGAGTTTCATTTGGGCAATTGAATTATAAAACACAAGATTATTTTCATCTCAATAGTTTTTCTTTTCCTTTTCTTTACCTCTTTAAAATTTCATTCTTAAAAAGTAATGCTTTTTCAAAACCATGAATCACAGTGAATTGTATTAATTAAAAGGTAAAAGAATGCCTATGTGTGAAACTAGGAAATGCTGATGAGAGATCTTCCTATGATGCAAGTAACTTAAACAGCCCTGAACCAGCAGCGATACTCTAGGAAAGGTTTTTAACAGCCATAGGGTATTTTTTCCACACCTTTGGTGTAATTATTCTACAGTATTATTCATCAAGTATGCTTCAGTGGGTGCCTTCTTTACATTCTTAGCAGTTACATAGGTTATTTGTGGAACAACAAATATAAACTCACTCCAGGCTGTTGACAAACTTGGAAGTAAGGCTATGCAAATAATTGACTGTCAGCTTGGCACACTAATAATGCCTCCAATAATAAAAATATTGGTTCTAACAAAGAGAAAAGCTTATGCAGTTCATGCCAAAACAGTAATTTAGAAATGGAATGGATTATTCTGTTTAAAAGAAGAAAGAAAAAAAAAAAGTGGGACATTGTTTTGTACTCAGAAAGAAAACAAAATAAATGGTGTTATTCACAAGAAGGAAGAGGCTTGAAGAGTAGTGTTCTCGTTTTAAATAGTCAAAGTCATACTATTGACACAAGGCAGTGTGTAGGATGCTGGCTTCAGTTCTCATCTCTCAAAAGAACATCTTGCTACTTTCCTATGGTTTCAGCTGTTCCTGGGCAATCTTCTGTGGATTCTCTGACTGATTTTGGACATAACTCTTTACCAAAAGAAGATCTGGGAGTTACGTCCCCTATGTTGCAAGTGAGTGTTTATTCCCTTAGAGAATAAATCCTTTTACTTAATATGTTTTTGACTGGAGAGCATCAGAGGCACAATGAAAATGGACTCAAAACCCTGCAGGAGAATGGTGGAACTTATGTGAAGTTTACTTTTTCCAGGGTTTTCACTTGACCTCCTAATTAAATGGAAGTTTCATAAACCACTCTACCAATTCTATGTTTCTGTTCTTTTCCTTTTGATAAAATCCAGTCAGATTCATAAATCTTCCCAGAAGTTGGTTGAAAATTGGCAAGTTTTGCCTCTAAAGCATTGTTAACTTCATTAGAAACTATCTATGCAAGGAGTGCCTCTCTGTGATAGTATTGGTGGAGTTATGTTGTTATAAACTATTTGCCAGGCACTAAGGTAATTTGGAAGCTATGGAGTAGGAAATCTTTTATCATGAGGCCATTATTATCAAATCTACCTCAAAGTAACTATAGTCAATGGCTTTCGTCTCATGGTCTGTGAAGTAAACTGCTGAAAATAGCAATAAAATAATAATAATACTTAAAAAAAAAAAAAAAAAAAAAGGTCTTATCCTTTACACTGCTTTGAACTTAGAAGGTTCACCAGAAAGACTAGTAAAATAACGCTGTTCTAGCAATCTGTGGTTTTCAGACAACAAAAATATGTTCTGGCTTTGTGGCACAACATCAGACAATACATGATTTTATTACATTTAATAAAGGCAAAGCGTTTGCATGCATAAAAATGCAGACCAGTATAAGGAAAAAAACTACTTATGGTTTAAAATGAAAGGAAATAAATACATTATTTTTGTTATGAGTAACAAAGAGAATTAGCAATATCCTGTTAAGTATTACAATACACTACTTCAATGAATCAGGCTTAAGCTAATAAGAAAAGATTATTAGATTTTGTCATTCCCCATTCCTCTTAAAGATCTAGGACCAGTAGCTGGTATTGTCTGGTGCAAGGAAGACTGTTTATTTTATCATTTAAGATGCTTCATGGATGAAGAGATCCTCATATTGCTAAGTGCTAAGTAGTTGAAGTGAGCCTCTCTGAGTAATTTCTGAAATGTGGCTTTTAAAGGCAAATGGAAATTGGAACAGGATGGGTGAGTGGGGAGAAGGAATATTTTTTTGGTCAGCCTTAAGGAGGGAAAAACGAAGGCAAGACCCTTTCACTGTCCCTTTCAATGATGTTTATGGACTTTGATGGCTGTAAACCAGCCATGGGGTCATGCCTTCAGGACACTATCAGCAAACTTAGAGTAAATCCATCAAAATTAACGGAATCACCTAGGCTGTAGTCAAGAACCAAGCTTGGAAAATACGGACCTGAGACAGCTTTCAGAAAATGGGTTTCCCAGTCAGCCTCTCATGAGATTTCTATGAGGAATGGAAAGCTTGAAAGCAACTCTTTGATTTTTGTGTTTTCCTTTTCATTAATGAGACTTAACAGACCTTTTACACAAGTTGTGATTTTGTTAATGTATGCAGGCAAGTTCTAGGCAGCTATTTATTAGTGGTTACTTTAATGAATGTTATGTTAGCTGAAATGAACATAGCAGGAAGGGGGGTGAAATAAAGGAGTCACAGATGTCTATCAGCAATGGCAATTAAAAATGCCAAATGCCAAAAAGCTTGACTTGAATCTTGTAATGGCCTATTGAGTTCAACACAGCAGGTATATAATATGAATAGCACAGCGATCCAGACTGAAAATCTCTAGTGGTGCAGATGGTGGTTACTTCAAAGAAAAAGGTTTTCTTTTTTATTTTGTTTCCATCTGAGAACACTGAACTGCATTAAAAGCTGTCATCAGCTCTGCCTCCAAGGGCTGGGGGATATCCAGTTGACCTTCTGCATAAACACAATTGTACAAAGCTGTACTATTGCATTGATGTATAAAAATGGATTGGATAAAAGCTGTGGTTGTGGCCTAGGGGTTTTCCAAGCCTTTGTCATTACTGTCTGGAAATATAAACAAATTCTGACTAGAGAGAGAGACTTTTCTCTAGATCAGGTCTTCTAACTGCGTTATGTGTTAGCTGCATTTTTTATTTAGACCATTTCTCTTCAAAGGTTCACTTACTATTGTATTTACATATTAAAAAAAAAAAAAAATCTGCAGAGCACTAACTCTTCAAATTTGCCTTACTCTTGTTCTTTGGGTTTTTTAGAATTTCTTGGTTTCAGTCTCCAGTATGCTTTGTCTGGAAAATTTCTAAGTGAAAGGGAAAACCTTTTTAAAGAGTATTCTGAGTACGCTAATTCAACTGTCTATCCTCTCGTATTTTTTCCCTAGCACTTCTGGTGCCAAGCTGTCTCCTGTCTTGTTGGCCTTCCCTATTTCTATCATCTGTATTGAAGCCAAATGTTATGATATATTTAGAATATGAATGGGGTATAAATAAAATCAACCCTGCAGTTAAAACTTTGTGGGAGTCTGTGGCCATTGCTTACCTAAGTTGGTGTCATTTCTTGTTTTACGTCAAGTTCCTCTTTGTTTATGTAATTGTGATTAAAAATGACTGCAAGGTCCTTTCTAATTTTGGTTTTCTACCTCCTTAAGTGGGAACAGGATCAGGGCTATGCCAAGGAGATTGTGGCTATTCATGGAAAAGCTGGATCAGTGACTAAATTTCTGATGAATCGAGGGCTGTTGTATCTCCCTTGCAAAGGCAAAAGGAGTTTAAGATTTAAAAATATGGCTTCAGAGATATTTATTTCATACAGCAACTGCAGTTCTCTGTCATTTCAGAACATCCTGTTTGTTGCAGGTCACACTTCCAAGTATTTACAAGGCAATATAATTTATCATAGCTATATATCAACCTTACACTTCTTAGCACCATGTACATTTCAAAGATATGTAAAGTGATGGCAGAGGAAAGAAAAAAAACAGGAAAAAATATTTCTTTTGTGATGACCAGTACAGTAATATCTGTGGTTTCAGCAGAGTATGTATATAATGGATATAAACAGAAACTATCTTCTAAACCAATAGTAACTTAATAGAGCAACCTTAGAGGTTAAAGTTGTAGGTAAAGCAGTAGGTATTTGCTGAACACATGTTACTAGTATCGTAAGTATTTCGATGTATATATATTTCACACTGTGCAGAGAGAGAGCTTTGGAAAATTAAAGAGGGGCTTTGTTTGAAATTTGTCACAAAATGGCAGAAAGCATGAGCTATGTTGTTGTTTTTTTCCCTCACACCTTCCTCTAGCTCTCCCCCACCACAGCTTCTGTTTGAGAACTTAAGCATTGAAGCCTCCCATACAGAGGAGGAGAATATCTAAATAACGTCTATGTGTAGTCATAGCCATCTACGCATGAAATTAGTGCAGTGAAAATGTCTGTATTAGTTCATCAGAAATTTGAGGTAGGAATTTAGTTAGGAGGGTTCAGAATCTGTAATTAAACATTTTTAAAAGTATTGATATTGGCACTAGTAATAGGTGGAAAGACAAGGCTTAATTCTTGTTACTAAAAACATGAACTTCTGATTTTCCTAATTCTATCATGTATTAGGAAATATGCTGTACATCAAATCTACCATCTACTTCATTACTTCACATACTTAGAATATAGAGTGTCAGTTTTGAAGAATACTTTTCTCCAAGGTATTCCTCTCTCCTGCCTGAGCCAGTCTCAACCAAATTCTGTTTCCCATGGGCTGGAAGTGACAGCAGCCTCTGGCAGGATCTCAAGAGCAGGTGGCTACTGCGGCTGCCCCATGTTACCTGCTGGGCTGTAGAGTCCTTCCCAGTGTCAGCCTAGAGGGAACATCTTTGGAGAAACTTCACAAGGGTTTGGGGGCTGATATTCTATTCCAGATAAAGTGTCTTGGGATAAAATGGAAAATACCCTATACTATACAGTATATGAAAAATACAGAGTAGTCTGTACTATAGTTCTTCAGGCAGTAGTAACTAGACAAACAGTCTGCACATGAAATGCATAACATTTTATAAGCATTGAAATGGGAGGACTTAAAAGAGACTGAAAGTGTTTCACATCTGTTCTTACTTAACAAATTCAAAATTAAAATGTAACATTGATTTTAAATTGTCAGTCATTCTGGTAGGAACTCAACATCAGCGATATAAAGAAGAAAACTATTCCAGAAAGTGTTTGTTTCCACAGTCCATTTTGGATTGGAAGGCTGAATTTTAAAACCAGAATATAATTATTTTTCAGATGCTTTATAACATAAAATTTAATCCCTATTGCTATCCAGTACTGTTTTCCCACTGCATTCAACCTAAAGTGTAACTACATAACTGGTCTGATATATTGGCAATCTTTTAAAATTGAGATTACTGTAATAACCAAGAATCATGTGACTTCAAAATTTAGAGTCATATTATATTTTTTCCCCAAAGATTTTTTTCAAGGTATTGGAGTATTTGTTTTCTAGCCATACACATTGTTTACTGAATTATTTTTGCACAAACTACTCAAATAATAATTTAATGTTTCTCAAGGCTCAACATGAGCATAGCGTCTGACAAATAAGTAAGAGTTCAAGTCAAAGGCTACTTCATTTCTTGTCTTTATTTCCTTGCTTGTAACATAAATACATATTTTAGACTTGTTTCAGAAATGTTTGATTTATATCTTTCAGCTATCTTAATTATTTACCCACTTTGGGAGTTACAAAGCCTTACAAAATAGGTGTTTGTAATGTACTAGCAGCTAGGTGTTTAAGTAAAAGTACAGTCATAACAGTTGCTACGCAGCAGTTCACTGCTGCTGAAGACTCTGAACAGCTGTTAATGTTCTCTTGGCTAGTATTGTGCTGTCTAAACAGTGAGTATTTCTAAGTGTTTGATCATTCAAGTGCTGAATTTTGGAAACAGATTTTTCAGGGGAAAATTGATTGGATCAACTGCAGCATAGAAAATCTTCTATGAAGAGTAACAGGTATGGTAAGATAAATATTTTCTTACAGTGCTGAGGCCCATGAACAAAGCTAAATCCAAAGAGTAAACAATAGTAGCCTACTTATTTTTTTCTAATGAAATTACTTGAAAAGACAGTGAGAATGGCTGCTTGGAAATAAATGTTTCTTCTTTTTTAGCTGCAACTAAAATTTTCATAGCAACTACGCAGAAGAAATATCTGTATTTGTGTATTCAAAAACAATTAAAAAAAAAAATACAACCTGGATAAATACACAGATTAACTGGGAGTTTAAGTCTTATGAAAGATATGTAAATAGCAATAGACAGACCAGAGCAGCAATAACTCCCTATTGTCTCATAGAGGTGTAATCTGACAGAGCTGTTGCAAGCAGTGGGAAGCTGCAGGATACCTGAATAACGGGATCAAGGATCCACATTAAAAAATTTCAAACTTTATCATTAGGAATAGATTGTGGTATATTTCATTCTTATAATATTTATCAGGTGACTGATTTGGACTGCAATCTCTGCACTGAATTCTCTACTTTCTGTTCTGTGTCCTCTCATCAGTGCTGTCCTTTTCTGGCTTTCCCCCAGCTTCTAGTCAGCTAATACAGCACTATTACCCTTAGCTAACTAGAAGATTGCTTTGTGTGCTGAAGGTTCCTCTATTTCTCAAACTTTTCAAATTCTTCAAGCGTAAAAATGGAAATGAGCAGAAGTCGTGTGGCAGCACTACACAGTACGCCCACCGTCAATGTCCAGCTCCAGGTGCCTAATAATGGTTTGACCCTGGAGCTGCCAGCTCACTTCTGTGGTCTTATTCTAAAGCTAGGGCTAAGGGTCACGCTTAAGTCTCATGATGACGAAAGACAGCACCACAATTTCCTTCTGTTATAGAGACTAAATCCATATCTGTGTGAATCAATGAATCAGCATGAGGCTAAAGATTATTAATGCATTAATGTTTATTTTCATTTTATGCCTCTTTCTTTTCTGCTCTTCTCTAATACCCATAACTTCATCTCTCTCAAGAGTCACTATAACTGTCAGCAAGGGATATATATGGAGAATCCCTGGAAAAGCAGGGATTATAGAATTATGCACCCAGTTCAGCAAACACCATGTGAATAATAGTAGCAATTTTATCTAAGGAAAGAGACCATGCTGCAATGTAGCAACATCAACATTAATCTCTGCAAAAACTTCCTAGGCCACCTTTTTTTTTTTTTTTTTTCCTGATAGTTCAGTGAATTTTACTAGACAATCCCAAAATAATTCTAAAGTGTTTGTAAGTTTGGCCCTTTCCCTTCACCATGCTGATGTGATGGAAGTCCAAGCTGCACATCTTAGGAAATAAGTTTTGTCTTTGAACTGATAGAGAGGCTGAAGTGGTTACTTAGAAAATCATAGGTAAGGACGGAAGATTCACAAATAGGAAGTAAGAAAGGGTGATAAACTGTCTTACTCCCCAGAAACCCCAAGAGTGTGCGTGACACGCTGCAGAGAGGTCAGTGCCGGTGTACAGACAGCTGTATTTGGCATCTTGGGCCATTTGTTGTTTGCCAGCAACTGAACAGTAAACAGATCTTGGACAAAGTCCCTGCTGTTGGTTTCAATAATTGAAACTTATTAATGCTTTTTCCTTCCAGCTAGTATCTCCCTTCTGATACCTTCCCTTCCTCTATGCCGCTAAAACATTGCTGCTTTGTCTTTCCTTTCCTTTTCTTCCTATCTTTATTGCACACAATTCCACAACAGTTTCTCTTGCTTTCCAAATGTTTGTGAATTTATTACAAGAAAGCATAGCTGTTGTGGCTTTAAATACTTTTAGAGCAAATTGCAGTGCAGTATCACCTGGTATTTTCTGGTATTGTAACATTAAGTAATCAGGTTTGGAAGGCAAGCTAGAGTATTTGAAATACAATAACATTACTCCTGTTATGCAGATGCTAGCCCTAAGTTTGATTTTAAAATAAATGTTCTTGTATGGGAAAACAGACTTCTTTGGAATGAAATCTCTGGAGAAGGATTTTGGACAGAGAACACCTCTTTCTATGTTTCTTCTCCTTCCTTTTTCAAAAGAAAAGTAATCATTTTAAAACCGCTAAGTACTTTCCTCATTAAAAGAAAAATCCATTTGTATACCTATTTCTATACCTATTTAGTAATTTGTTTCTCTGAGTGAGGTGAAAAATGACAATATATGGGAATATGTGCATTAAGTCAAGCATTTTATTGAAGATATACTCTCAGAAGAATTGCAAATAATCATTTCCTTAGCTGCAGGGGTGGGAGGTATTGAGTGTGTTATGAGGAAGAAAAGTCCTTGATCATTAATTCAGAGTCTGACTTCACAGATATGTTTGCAGGATTATGCACAAAGGTGTAAATATGATGTGAAGTCCAGCAGATACAAATATATTCAGTGTGAACCCTTTGCTTACAGCAGCTACGTCTGAGCTCACAGACCTGGTTGCTGACACTCTAAGCACCAGTCAGATTTTAAAGGCTAGAGAGAAGCCACTGTTGAATTTGGGAATAACCACTTCTCACACATCCACAGCGTGCTCTCTGCAAGATTTTTCATGTCTCGTTTGCTCTTTGGCCCACTTGCCATCAGCCTCCCTCTTATTGTACAACTTGCATATGCTCTTGTTTCTGAAGTCCTTAGTATGGGTGTAATTTGAGCAATTTAGTGTTTTAAACTCTGTGCTTGAACTAATACACGTATATCAAGCTCTGTGTGCAGAAATGTGATATTCTTTTAATTTTTCAGAATCATGAGATGTGAGATGTTACTCTAACACCACATTCTGTAGACAGTCCTCAAATTAAGAAATAGTAAAGGAAATATTCCTGCATACATCATACAAACTTTGACCAGTGGAGACTATTAGACAGATTCAACACAAAATCCTTTCAAACCTTGCTTACTGTTGATTTATTGTTGCTTTAACTTCACAGGCAAATTACACACTTGCAGCTGAGCTGCATGGTCTTCTACACATAGCAAATTAGATGATTATAAGCTTCCTCACATGATTGTTATCTTCACTTACTGTCACACAGATTAATGAAGAATAATACAACCTTTTGCTGACTTAGTTGGAATCATATTATTGCTTGTGTTGAAATATTCATTGCTGTGATTTAGGAAAATAAAAATGTAAACACACTCATACGTACTAAGAATTACAGTAAATACGTGAAACGTTTGAAGACCTGCAGCTTTTATTTTTGATACTGCTACATATGAAAACTGTAGACTTGGAACAGGCAGCTCAAGTTGATGCTAGGGATCGTTTAGACTGCAGTGGGAGTGTAGCAAGGACTGTAAGGAACAGAAAAGCAATTTCCTCCTACTTTAAGATAACTTTACACTGTCATGTGCAGTTGTATATTCAGACTTTAGACTCTTTTTTTTCCTCCCACTACTTTTCATCTCTAGATGTTGCTCTTTGTCTCTTCCTTTTTCCATCTTCAGTTAGAAGATTACAAACTAAATGGAAGTATTTATTAATAATTTCTAGGCGTTTTCAAGAAGGATAAATACAATATGTGAACCCATTATCATTTTTTTCCACTCTGTACGTACTGTGTATCGTATTGTAAATGTGCATCTTTTGTCCATTAGATTTGAAACACTGGGATGTAAGCCTAATAACTATTTTTAAATACTGTGAGGTCCTTGGTCTTTAGTCATTGTCCTAATAGCATCTTAGAGCAGCCACGTTAAAATGAATTATTGCACCGTACCAAACAAAATACAGAGCCACATTATTCCTGTTTCTGTTTGCAATAAGCAGACTTGTACATGGCACAAGTGATATAGGCCATTTTGGGGATTAGAAGAGCCAAGAAAATGGAAATTGAGAGAAAGTTTACATGTCAATGCCTAAGGGATCTGTATACCAATCCAGAATTTCCCCTGGTTGGAGTACTTGACTACAAAGCCCATCTGAGATTGATTAGCGATTCCAGATTTTTTCACAAAAGAAGAACAGAATATTGTTCTGAGAGTTTTTCCCTCAGGGCCGCTCTATTCCAAAGAGCAGCTAGGCTATTGAATTGATTTTGTCTCCATATTTAAGTCGCATTTATTGCATTTTTATGCAGTATTTGTCAAGCTGCTCTGTCATAGATCATACTCGTTCTGCTGATTGTCAAGTATGCTTTTACTAAGTGAGTTTTTCACTGACCAAGCTTCACTGCCAGTGCTAGTATGTTCGTTCACCACCCTACTTTAATTGCTCAGGTAGTCACCTGCTGTTCCTATGCATACCCTTATGCATTATTGCTGTGATAGCATCCTATTCCAGTCTCAAATTTTAAAAATAAGATAGAAAGAAAGGAAGGAAAAAAGACAATTCCTGTGATTTTTCATGGGTTATAGTTTTTCTACGCGTAGCCACAATAGTTCTCAAAAATATTCCAGCAGGAATGTGTGCTGATTATCATACTGTATGGCTTTGATACAGTGGATGTTGTGCGGTAACCCATGCATAGCATATGTCTGCTTTGCTCAAATCACTCAGAGCAAAATTCTACTTTATTCAGCTATTAGCATATATATCTCCTGTTTCTTCTATCTTTATTCAAAGTGATGCAACAGAAGGCCTTTTTCCTGAAGAAATATTGTTTCACCTTCCCTTCTAACATAATTTGTTGAAGACAGGCAAGAGAGAGAAAGTTTAAGAGGAAAATTGCTAACGTAGTATCTTGTTGAAGGATCTTCTTCAACTGCAGGGTGGCACATTTTCAAAGGCACTTCTAAAAACAACTTTTCACAAGATCTGTCTACCAAAGTAGGAAATGACAGTTATGCGCAACTAGTAGTTCCCTCTTTAAAGCACATTCTTCTGTTTTATGAACTGGAATTATTTTTACTTTGAATCTGTTTTTTTTAAAAAAAATCTGTTAAATTATTAGTGTACTAGCTAATAGCATTTTAGTAACATTTAAGATTGGTCTTAAATTTGAGAGGTAATGACAGAAATAGTGAAGTTCTTTTATCAGATTAGGTATTTCTATCTCCTGAAGTGTATTGTTCTGAACTAGTAGTGCAAACAAAGGCTGCTTGGTGTCTAAAATTGAGGGCAGTGTAATGATGGCTGCTGGATCAATTTTATCTGACGGTTTTCCAGCATATGAAGAGGCATAAGAAATTGTAAGACAGGTATCATCACAGAACATTCCCATCTGAAATCTTAGTTCAGTGAGTCATCTGATTTCAGTGTGAGTGAGTCGATTTAGGAAAGCCTGAGATTTGGGTAACACATGGACTTGCATGAAAAGCTTTTAACAAATAGATGTCACAAAGAAGACTGCAGAGATTGATAAAGGCACTGTCTTTCTTCATAGTTGAATGTATATAATTCTGACCGGCCCTGTAACCAGAAAGTGGACATGGGTATACTTACGTGTACAATAGATTGGTCTTTAGTTCCCTCTTGTCTCAAGTTCTTCAACATACATAGCAGCCAATGTAAACAGATACATCCTGTCCTGTTCAATAGCATATGCAATATCCATACAGCTTCTCCAGCCTGAAACTGTCATATCTTCTGAAACTTTTGTTGGCACTTTTTATTCTTACTTTGATCTAACAGTTTCCTTCATTTTTAATTTCCTTGAAATGAATATGATAATCTTTCAAATGTCACATGTTTATTCTATTCGAACTATAAACTCCTTGGGGGCCTTGTTTTCCTTCTTTATTCCAAGTAATGTGAGGTACTTTTCATCTGGATCCTCTCAGTGTATAAGTAGTGAAATAAAGAGTGGGTTCAGTTGTCGCTTCTGTACCAGCAGTATCTGACTGAGATAATTTCATCAGGGATTTTTCACTAAGCAAAGTACAGTTTCCAACATTGTTTCATGTAATCTTTTATATTGTTTACCGAAAATGTAATTAGGATTTTTAGAGAGGAATGATGTAATTTGGTTTTAAGTGTCACAAGGACCACACAGCTTAAAAATGATTCTCATGGGTAATGAGGATGTTAACCTTAGCTTTGAGCTGTGGGTGCTGATTATCTTTAATTTTAAGTTAACATCACTCTAATGCTGTGCTTAACAGCAGTGCCCTGTCATCTTTCAAATGTGTTATGACTCAATAGAAATTTCTCCTTCTTTTGGAAATTATCATCTCCGATCGCTAGCATCCTTTAGCAACAATATCAAGTAAATGAAAAAGACATTTGTCCTGAATTCAGGGCCTTAGAACAAAAATTTTTCACCTTTAGAGAAGAATGAGAGGCTTAAGAAAAGTGAGAACTATAATGCCTTGAGGTACTGAAGGAGTTGTTCACAGATGTCAGCTGTCTTTGCTACTCAGTTTCTTAAACAAAGGATGAATTAGGCTTTGGAAAGACAGAATCAATATTGTAGGCTGAGTTAGGATTACATTACTTGGATGAAATTTACCTTTATTCTCTGGCTTTCCAAACTCCCTGTAATCATCTGTGATGCCCCCAACCCAGCTTTTGTTGCCTGATAACTCTGTGATGTGTATTTGAAAATCATAACTTGAAATGAGGGCAGCTTGCTAGCAGACCTAGACAAAGGGATCCACTTCCACCCACCTTTAAAATTTTCATTTGCTAAAAAATCATTTAAAAATCTATGCTTTTCTGCTGATTTTTTGCACAAGCTGTATTATTAAAGCCCTAATTGAATCCAACTGAGATGAAAATACTGCATAGGTACTGGACAAAACATTCTTCTAAAAAGGTGTCATTTGTGCCCCAGAGTTTAGCAGGCTAAACAAAAAAGATAGGCAAACAAGGAAAACAAGAACCGTCACCTCACTTTCCAAGGAGGAAGAAGCAAATGAACAGATCTAAGCTAATCATGTAGATGGCACCACACCTTAGCACTGTGAGTAGTTCAAAGAGCAAGTTGTCACTGAGTGAGTCCTGAAACACTGCCGTGGGTTAGCTCGTTAGTTCTGCTGAGACATATGCTCTAATACAGATTTTCTGTATTGGACAAAGGAACTGGAATTTTGCTACATCTTCGATTTGGTTATTCTATTTTAAGACTATGTGCTACTGGTAAGCTGTTTAGACATGCTCAGAAACTGTATAAATAATCCTATGACAAAAATACGGGTTGTCCCCAGATCCCCTGATGTTGTCTTCATTGCCAAATACACATCTGTTTGGTACCCTTGCAGGTGAGATACCCTTTGTATGGTTCTGTCAATTATGCTGTTTCTCTTCTATCAAACACATGCAGAATGGGCTAACAAAAAATAACACCACCTATGATCTTACAGTATTGCATATGTAGTAAAGAAGATATGGTGAAATAAAAAGTTTCATTTAAAAGTCACAAAAACATTTTCATCTTATTCATCTGTGATGTCTCTCTATAAGCTGAGAAACCTAAAAATAAGCTGAATAACCTTTTGTTTGCGTATCTGTTAACAAAAGCCAGATGATCTATCTTGCATTTTGCTTACTAGGTTAATCTGTTTATTATCTTTCTCCCTGTTTTTGTTTTCTATGCCAATTTGTATAATGAAAGAGCTTCTTTGCTGCTTTTAAATACATTTTTGGTGCATTTCAGGCGGTTATTCTTGCTTGCTCAAATCACTTCTGTTTTGCTAAAGGGAGAATCAGCAACATAATAGCTGCGATCAGTCCGCTGTAGGTGGCACTAGCAGACACAGCAAACACCACTAATTCACTGTACGTCGACTGAAGTGGATACAGCGTTGCAATTTCACTGCAACAGCATGTGGCAGACAGTGACAATTTGAGGTAGGCAAGGACTGACCGGTGTCTGCCTAACCTCAGTCTTTAACATCTTCAGAATGCTGGCTATAATTGTTCTGGAAACGGCGATAGCTGCTTGGTTCAGCAGTAGGCACTTGCACAGCTGCATTATCATCTTTACTGTTAGGTAACTGTCTAATTTCATTTTCTGTCTGTTTTCTGTAATATTCCAATTTTATGATTAAATTTGGCTCTCATATTGTACTCACATAATGCCTTTATCTTTTAACTCTCCATCTATTCTGAATTTCCTTCTTGAGAATATCAGATTCCACACGGGAAGGGGGAAAGGAATTCTCTTCAAAATGACAATGAGGATAAGCCAGGGAGGAATGTTAGCTCAGAAAACAAACCTGACGTATTCTTTCCTCTTCCTATTCTACAGTCCTCTTTGACTTAGATCACAAAGTGGATTCTGCTTCAAGGAGAATTTGGTCTGTTGCTGCTTTTTATGTTTCTATTGTAACACATTTCTGCAACAGTAGCTAATCAACTGGAATGTTGAACCAGTATTTTCGAACACTATGTTGTATTTTTTTCTCTAATTGTTTTTACTGCTTTTAAAAGAGAAAAACAAAACAAAAACAACAACAAAAAAAACATTTTGATCTTTCTTTTACCTAATGAAATCAGATAATACACAGCTGGGTACAAAAGTTTACAAGGCCAGGCTGAATCTATGCAATCTGTTCATGCCCTTCCAAAAGGGAAACCATGTCAAGCATTAAGTGCATAGGTTTGGTAGGATAGCGTCTGGGGCAGCAACTGCAAAAATGTGAACATGGCTCACTAGCTGACCACTTGCCCATGCAGCTATTTGAGGAGATGTTGAGAAAATTCCCTTAACAATCTTGTTAAACCCACTTTGATTGTAAAGGATGACTATTGCATTTTACCTCCCTGAGGCCTTAATATGCTGAAGCAGGCAAGCTGTGCAGTTTTTCAAAAGGATATAGACTCCTAAAAATAAATTAATCATATATAATTTTTCATGCTGACAGATGCTGAAGTTGATAAACATTTTTGTGCATGATGTTCTGGCTTCTCTGACCTAATTTGGCCATAATTTTTACTTCCCATCTGACTACATAAAATAATGCACAGAAATGTGACATGTTGTTGTCCTTAAAGGCAGAATAGTTTATGCTAGTCATACGCTCAGGAAGAAAGATTATCCATCCAGCATATGAGGCTCATGCTGGAGCAAAGTTTAGTTGTCACATTTTCATCACAGCCTCAGATACTTAGGGCTAGATTTGAAAATGCTTGAAGGTATCTAGTGGAATTTTCATAAACCACTCTAAAGAATTCTATGCAAAACCTATTTTTATTAGTCTGTATCTTTAGGTACGTAATTACTTTTTAAAAATATGCCTTTCTTTGTTGTACTTTTGTATCTTGTGCCTTTTGGGGACAATAAATTTCCATTCTGAGAAGTCTAGAAATAGATTTCCCATGAAAGAGTACAGTCTCTCCTGTCAAGACTTTGTCAGCTGATACAGTTTCTCGATTTCAGTTGCCAATGTTTGTTACTGGATTAAAAAATGAATTTTGCTTGCATTTGCAAGAGCCTTCATGAGGTAGGGAAGCAGGCAAGGCTGAGGAGGAGCTGGGAGACTGACTGCCTCAGCCAATGAGCAAGGGCCCCTGCTGGCAAGGGGAGAATCAAGTTTTCCCTACACCAGCAGTCTTCAGCCTGGCTTTTGGAAGGACCCTCCCTGATCCCATCGTTCACGTCAATAGCAGTTAATATCTCATGTTTGCTCACAAGGGATGTTGCTGAGAAGCCAGAGGCTCTTTGTTTTCCAGGCTGACAGTTTTTTGGATCAGCTCCCATCTGGCTTAGTTCACAGTACAGAAACTGTCCTGCCAGCAGTGATCAATGATCTCCTGTGGGTTATCAATTGTGGTCCCTGCTTCATCTTGATAATTGTTGATTTGTCATCATCTGGGGACTGTATGGACCACAAGGTATGCTGTCACAAAAGATTTCCGATAATTCCATGTATTTGACATTAGTACCCTGTTGTGATGTCTCAGTGCTATCCCGCCTTGTTCAGATATGAACACATGGGCAGTTATTCTGTACATCTCTTCACAATTTTTACTTTTGATATCTGTTTATTTTCATATTAAGATTAAACATACCCTGGACAATACTAAAACAGTAAAGCAAAGGGAGGAATAATATTCACTAATTCCAAGTCCAGGTTTTCTACTTCTGTAAGTTAGTACTTATATTTTGTTTTGTGTGCTGTTTTCTTGTCTGTGCTAAAATTCAAGATGGCCGTTGTAATATCTAAAAATTAACACAGAATGCATTGCCCTGTTATATGTAGATCATTGCTATATTTCAGCTTAATTACTAGAACCTTATTTCTGTTCCTCTCAGCAAACCTGAAATAGTTAAAACTAATCCTACCTGCATCCTTATGCCTCTACATGGCAGGTACACACACACATCAGATGATACATACTTTTTGCCAACTAATAGCATAATTTGTTTACTGTTGTGATATGCAAACTTTATTATACTGAAATCTCTCAATTTGAAAGGCTAGGCATAGTTTTCAGGAGACCTGAGGAGTCATTTCAATACACCTTTTATACAAATGAAAAGTGGTTGCACTATGAATTGCGCTAAAGGCAAGAACGGAACAATGAAATGGGCAAGTTATTTCTATACTTCGTACTCTTTGCAATTTTCTTACATTGTACAGAGGATTACAGATAGAATAACAGTAGCAGCCTGCTATGGGAAAGCTGAAGAATATTTGTGTTTGTGAGGTCCAGGGAACTCTGTGAAGCTGATCCTCAGTGCACTGAAAATGAAGTGTAGGTATATACCAGGAGTAAATGTTTAATTGGGTAATAGCTAGCTATTCTTGAGGCTGTACGCTTCAGAATTCCAGGTGACTGGTCAAATACTTCTATTGTTTATTTTCCTTGAAATTACTAACGTTTAATTCCATGTACCCTCAGAAATGGGTTAATATCATTGCTGAAGGTTTATGCATAGGGCTGGATCATGTTGAGCCCGAACAAAGGGTCATTATTAGGAAAAAGAGCTGCAGCTCCCTCTTATCTGTCAGGACTAAGTCAAGAATAAGAGCAATACACTGTAGTACAATACAATAACAACAATAAGAAGCTTTCTTTGAGGCAGCATCAGAGTTGCATCCTTCCTCCTACCGTGCTGTTTGTGCAGATGGTGAGGACATGGCTTTGATAACAGAGCTTGCTTGTGCAACAGTATTTATGATTGGGTAGGAAAGCACATCTGTATCATCTGCCTGATGGCAGTTTGCCACGCAAACATTACTTATGCTACTGTTCTCAGGAGCTCTTCAAGAGGTACTCCTTAATGGAACCAACCTGACTTCCATCCTCTGTATTTAGGGAATGGGATAATGATCTTTACAATATGACTGTATTTTTGGATTATACTTATGATTTCCTATAATTTATGAATTTATTCCTCAAAATTTAAAAAATACTGAAGGAACTGTTAAAGTAGTAGCATTAGAAAAAATGTTTTTGGAACGGTGCAGAGAGCTCTTATCAGGCCCTGTTTGAGTGGAGAAAGAAAGGACCTTCGTGTGTGTGTCCTGTCTTGAGATGGACCCTGTGGGGGGTGCAGGCCCAACAACAGGCAAATGTTGAAGAGAGGGATTCTGCAATCTGCTGAAAATTCATGTTTACAAGAAGACTAAAAGAGATGGCTTTCTTACAGCAAAAACAAACATGAAACAAAGCAAGCTAACAAAGCAAATGAACACACACCAACTTTGGAATATCATGACAGAAATAAGTAAAAGTTCTCCAAGGCACAGTAAAAAAAAAAAAAAAAACAACAAAAAAAAAACTTGTATATAAATTTGGTACTGATTGGATCAATAGGATTATAGGATTGCTGGTTCCTGTGGGTTGTTTTTCCAGCAAGTTGATCCTCGCTGTGCTGCAAAGTTAACTCACCTTAAGCCAAAGCTGGAGGACTGGGACCCATCTGTGTACAGTGCTCTAGCTGAATAGCAATGAAAAAAAACACTAAATATACTTTGCATTTGAATGTAGTTTTGCAGTTACACGGGTAGTCAGAGCTATAAACGTTGTGAGTGTGCCAGTGGAGGCAATGTGTTTGGTACCTGCACAATNCTTACACCCCCTGAAGTGCTGAGTACCCGGCAATTTCCGTTAACTTAAAGTTGTGCACAGTCACTGGGGCCCCATTGGCCCTGTGCTCAATGCAAACTCAGGTCCCTTGTCAGCAATCTAAGTCAGCACGGAACTGGCATACTTCGGTCAAGCCAGAATCAGGTAAAATCAATAACCCTTATTGTTCTATTCGTCTGTAGTTGCTTTCATACATTTAGTTTTTTCATTTTCTTCCCTTACATGTTAGACGAGTGCAACTGAGTCTTACTCTAAAGTATGCAAAAGCACACTGGAGAAAAAACTAAGGAAAGCTGAGAGAAGAATAAATCTTACTTCAATGAATTCAGAGAGTGAAAGGATTTTTCATGAAGAAGCTAAAGCAGAAGATGAGCTGAGATGGCCAGCTGAGTAGGTGGGCAAGTTAGTACTTAGTGTGATAAATGTTGCTTATGTACACACCAGCAGGAACTAAACTGAAATGGCTTTTTCTTCACTTAAAACTTATGAGTGAAGCATTTGAACAATTGCTGATCTTAAAGTATTGAGATTAATAGGATTAATTTTTCCCAATCCACACCATTCATTAGGCCTGAATAAAGGATAGTGATCCAGAACCTGCCCAAGGATTGGAACAAGCTCTTTGGCTGTAACCAAGACTGAGCTTTTTGTCCTATCTTACAGCAGTAGTAGACTTTACATACACATTCACTGGCAGCAGTATATTCTAAATGATCTACGTAGGTAATCGTAGGATTATTAACACAATCTAACAAGATAATTTAAAATTAACATGCTTTTTTTTTTTTTTTTTTCCCTTTATGCATCAAAAATATGCAGAACCTCACTACGGACTTCATATATTTAATCTCTAGCAATTCCTG
>WBMW01005658.1:0-62355 GCA_013396635.1 Penelope pileata | reverse complement strand
AAAAAAAAAAAAAAGATCAACAAAACCAAAGGCTTTAGTGTCTTGTCATGTGTGGTCCAATGAATTATATTCTTAACGAAACTCTAATGCACAGTTCAGTCTACCAAATAATTTTAATATTTTAAGAATATTTTAAGAATATCAAGAGATGCTGTCTTTTACTATTCTTATTAAATGCATATAGCCCACGTGATAGCCTTTGCTGTATTTTAAATGATGGCAGGCTGTGTGAAGATTTTTTCTTTTTTTCTTGTGGATTCTGTTGCTTTGATCAGATGGGGATTTTTTTGATAGAAAGATGTTTCTATCTGTATAATTTATAATTTTGCATGTGAAAGACAACACAAAGAATGTACTGAATATTCAATCTTTTTTTTTTTTTATTGGATCAAATATGTCTATATCATTCCCCTAAGGCATCTGAATGGATAAAAATGCAGTGTGTAAAGCCACACTTACCTGGTAAAAAATACAGCTATTCCATTTAGCAGTCTTTCCTGTTGGCAGCTGCAAGGAACTGGGGGAAAAAAATCCAAAAACAAAAGCCAGTTATATCTGCAGGTAACCTTCTTGTTACTTCACTATCATCCAGCAGGCCCTACCTGAAACATTTTTCATGGCTAGCTTATTGAGAACATGCAGAATGCATATAGTTGCTTTCAGAATGAACCCATTTGAATAATTCTGAGATCCTCAATTTGGTAGTGTAATCATGGTAGTGAGTAAATATGCCAGCCTTCTTACTGGAGTGATTCACAGTATTACAGTGATTAAAGAAAGGGTGCTAAAAAGGTGATGGCTTTGGTGTGTTTTCTACAGTCTGTATATAGACACTGAAAAAGCAAGCAGCAAGCTTTAGGAAAAAGACTTGGAAGGAGCAATAAAACGTTCAGAAAAGCTGGAAATTTTTAGGTTTATTTTAGGATCACATGTGGTTGGTTTTATGCTATTCCATCTGCTTCCATATCGGAGTGACTGAAATGAGACAGGGAGAAGAAATAGTCTTTAAGTATTTATTGATATTTTCAATTATTTTTTTCAATTGTTTGTATACTGACCAATTTTTCTGAATATTTACGTATTCCAATTACACCAGCTCATGAGTTTTGAGCAAACATTTTGAATGGAGTCTCATGAATATATGAAACCTTGAAAACATTAAAACAAACAAAAAAAACCACAGAAGAATGATAGTTTTCTATGTAGAGGTAAGATAGTTTTTTTAAATTTGGTTCAAGTTCAATTGCTTACTCCAGTAGCTGAAGAGATCTGATTTGGAGGAGATTGAGAGTTTTGTAACAGGGAGTGAAGGAGATCTGGGAAAATATTAGGAGTAGAGTGGGGTAGGGGGGGGATGTTGAAATAGACTTTTAACACCTGTTCTGTTTCCACGTACATAATAGAAGAGAACACATGAAATGAACAGTGCATAGGAGCTGAATCCAGTCAATTTGCATTCCGAACTAGACATACATAACTCTGGGCTGATTAGAACACCAATACACCATAAGGTTCAGGTCCTGGTTATTGTGCAAAATAAGGTACTGTTAGTAGGTCTTAAATTCCTCCTATTTCTTTCCTTAAAATCTTGGAGTTGCAGTATACACAGTGCAAGTACGGCGTCTCTCTGATAGACCTCCATTCTATAATCCAGCCCCCCAAAGACATAGAATGATCGAGACCATATCAGGGGACAGAGCTTGCCTGTGCTACTGGTGCATGATATCAGGGCACTGTCTGAGGCTCCTTCAAACCTTTTTTGGATGTAGAACCTGAAGCAGGGGTAGGAGTAAGATGGTGTGTACTTGGCAATGTGTTTGCTGACTGAAGGTGCTGAAATGGGGGCACATTACAATTCTGGGAGCCTGAGAGTGATTGAAGCAGGTTCAGGTGCTCACCTTGGAGCTCCCAGCTGCACTATGTATGCCTCTATTCCAGATAAGAGGGCTGTTCTGAAAGTAATGCCTCCTATTTTATTCTGCTGGCCCACAACGTCAGAGGTTGATGGTGGTGTTATGGCAGTAGAGGTTGAACCTTCCTACCAATATCCCACTCCATGTTGTTGCTGTGTGGCAGATGGCAGCAGAGGGGCACTCTGACACAATGGCGTCTGGCATGGAAGTACGGATAGAGCAAAGGGGTGGAACTGAATTTATCTGTGTGGAAAAATTGGCATCTATTGACATTCATTAACTCTTGCTGAACATTGGAGACCAAACAGTGGATGTGACCACAGGGAGACAGTGAGTGTTGCATTTCAGCAGTGGTGACAGTGATAGCGGGTCACTTCTGCTGGTGCAGGTTTTTATGAGTGCGGCATGCAAGCTCTTGTTCACCACTGGTGAAAATGCATAGCTAATGGTGGTGACTATGTTGAAAAGGTGTTTCATAGCTGAGAGTTTGCTCTTTAAATAGTGTTGTTGTGCTCTTTGTATCTGTTGTAGTTTCCATGGAAATAAACAGGAAACATTACTTTTGGAGCAACCTAAGTACTTTTTGCTCTGCAGCTTCTCAATCACTAAAGGGAATTTGGAGGAAAAAAATGCTGCTGGAGGGGGCAACGAGTTGCCTGTGTTTCTAGAATTTTTAGCTAAGGCTTTGAGAGTTGCTTATAGGCAAAGATCACTAGATATACTTCCCGTGCAATGGATGTTGCTCACTTTTACTACAATGGTACTGTTTAATATCTTAATTTCTACTACCACTACAATATTTTTCATGTTACAGAAAGACAAGAATGACAAAATTTTCCAAGACTGAGATATAGACATTAAAATTTATTTGAGGAAGGATTACTAGATTAGCAAGCAGGAAGGAAGAAAAAGCCATATATATATTTGTTTGTTAATTATACCAATACGTGGACAATAGAAGCTGGATATGAACTTCATCTGCTCAATGTAAGGTGAAACATTCTGAAATAAACACAGTGTTGGGAAGTACGTTTTTCCTATCCAATAACGTTTAAGGTCCTTGAAGGACAACTTATGGAGTAGCAGTAGGGTACCTCATGTGCCTTGGGCTCATATAGTCTAGTTTGCCTTTCAGTATTTTGTTCATATGATCATATACATAATAATTTCTTTCAAACTATCAGGTATTCTAGACTAATTTTATAATTTAGATGATAAAAAAATAATTTTCAAAAAGCATTTTTATGAAATGATGTAAATACCTAAAAACTGTGGATGCAAATGAGCAGACTGAGCAGAGTTCCCTTTTTTTTTTTTTCTCCTTGATCAGTCCGTTTTCCCTCTCTGTAAACATTCATTCATTCTGTTGACTATCAATAATTACTTGTGGGATTACAATTATTTCAGAGTGGATTTACTTCTACTTTCAATGGGCATGCATTCGTACACACGTTCTCTCTTGCTCTCCTCCCCCCCCTTTTCTGTCTGCCATAATATTGTAGCTACTCTATTTTTTTTCTGAATAATAGTGATTGGTACATTAAAGTAGTAGGATGGCGTTTTAAGCAAAACGACTTAAGTTGTGCAGTCTTTTTTTTATATTCTTCACTTTCATGCAATTGCAATAAATTCTCTCTCTCCCCTCTCCTCTCTCTGAAATTTAGATTGCTTACTCATGAGTTATAGTCAATGTTAATCTAAAGCATTTTGGTGGATCATAGTCTGATTTCCAGACTCTGATCTCCAATTGTATGTGTTGAAGGGCTAGGCTGTGCACACCTGTATGTGTTAGCACAGGCTCCTAGTTGTGCACAGACAAGAAACAGCTGGGAACAAATGTGCATACAGTGATTATTTAAAACTTTTGCAATTAGCCATTTGCTGATATGTCAGTGTCAGTATAGGATGTATTTCTCAGTAACAGAGAGAACTAAATTGACAAAGATCAGCGTAAACTAGCTTTGGGACTTCCCTGTTAAGTTCATTATAAAATCACTGTTGCAATTGATCTATTTCACTTCAATTTAGAAAGTGGTGTGTCAACACACGCTGCTCCAAGGTATAATGGCCTCTCTGTGGCTGCTAATGGATCATGCCAAAGGCTAACTCAATTATAGCTCAATACACTGCTTGTTGTGTAAATGTGTTCCGTGGCATTACAACTGAGAACAGTGCCGTGGACATACGTGGACATACATGTAATTTTTTCTGTGATGATAAAGGGCCTGGAGCATCTCCCTTATGAGGAAAGGCTGAGTGACCTGGGTCTGTTCCGCCTGGAGAAGACTGAGAGGGGATCTTATCAACGTTTGTAGATATCTAAAGTGTGGAAGGCAAAGGGATAAGGCCAGAATCTCTTCAGTGGTGTGTGATGACAGGACAAGAGGCAATGGCCACAGACTGGAACCTAAGAAGTTCCACACAAACATGCATAAGAACTTCTTTAGGTGAGGGTGATGGAGAGTTGGAACAGGCTGCCCAAGGAGGTCATGGAGTCTCCTTCCCTGGGATTATTCAAGACCTGTCTGGATGCCTACCTGTGCAGCTTGCTGTAGGGAACCTGCTTTGGCAGGGGGGTTGGACTCGATGATCTCTAGAGGTCCCTTCCGACCCCTTTGATTTAAATCAGACCCTTGAAACTTATGCATGTTTTCCTAGCTACTGTTGCGTGTGAAAAGTCCAATGAAACAGAATGAAGTTGTGAAGTTTCTCGCAAATATAACATATATATATAACAAATATAACAGCAGCGGGTTGAGAAGGAAAAAAAGAAAAGCAATGTGATAGGACATCTTTTAATTGTATACCTTTCTTTGCCTAATGTGCTTTTATTATGCAACCTTAATTGAAATGAAATGTTTATAACAAATATTTCATCAGGATTCAATGATTAAATATGCAAATTTAATTCTGCTGTTGTTATTTTTCCTAGGTAATCAATGCAGATGTGATTTAATGACAAAGTCTAATTGAGTGCTCTCATTTTGTGAAAAGAAAATTAAAAGAAGGAAATTCAGTTTTTAAATTAGAAGTAATGATGGAGGTACAGGATGATTCCTGGGGATTAATGACTCTCTGAGAAAGCTTGAAGGCTCAAGGCTTAGCTGTGGGCTGTTAACCTCAGGTGGTCATTAATTCTTCAGGTAACGCTCCATGCCCTGATCATTACTACAACTCAACAGTGATGGAGTAGCAAAGTTCAGCAATTAAAACATCAGCAATATTTTTAAATGCATGTTTTTTCCTTCACTTTGATATCCTGAAACAAAGTAGAGAATGAATCAATCAATCAACAGTACCCAGTCAAACCTTTGAGGTTTTTCACAATGTGTATACTTTGTCATTTGAGGACATGGTATGTCCTCAGTGTGTTGTGTGATTGCATTTGGTGAGCCATGTGTTGTTGTCCCATTAGCTGTGCCCTACGCACAGTTAACATTAAGGCTGGATGTGCACGCCTCTCGGGAGCCTTGAACTTGCACATATTCTTATTACTGTCAATAATGATGCAGATGTCACTGGTTTGACTGGTGTCAAAATGACAGTGTAAGTAATGTTCTCTTCAGCATTCTGAATGTTGATTTTCTCATCTTTCTGCAATTGATATGTAGCTAGACCTTATTCTGATAGGTCCTTTGGGGGTGGTGTCTAATTGAGGGTTCCTCATTGGTTCAAGGAAGAAGCCAGACAATCTCTTAAATGCTAACACTATAACTTGTTAAAAACACTATGAACAGCAAATACGACTAAATAGAATCTAGCAAAATTGATTTGTAATTCTTAAATTGTCATGAAAACCAAGCTACCTAAGTGTGATCAGTAAGAGATTCTACAGGTGGTCCATATGTCTTTTCAGCAGCCTAACACTGTCTATTTCTCTAATTCCTTTGGCATTCATGGATTCTCTTTGATGGCAGACCAAGAGCATAGAAACCTGTTGGTTTTCCTGTTGACATTTTTGGTTCCTCTATTCTCTAAGAATATAAAGAATATATAAATAAGAATATATAAAGCTGTCTTCCAAATCTCCAGCAGCATTTAAAGTAGTTCTGTAAAAGCTCATAGCAACATATCTCTGATTTGGTATGGCATTTTTGGTATAGCTTCAAGCAGCCAGTTCTGATGATCTCCAGCTAGATCTTTATTCAGGTCAGTGAACATTAAAAAGTTTTTATTTTACTGCTGTTGGATTATTTGATACCACCATGTTAGGCCGAATTTTCCTGTAACTAAGCATTACATATATATTCTACATAGTTGGTTACCATACAGAGAACCTACAAATGCCCCCAAGTCTTGGCAGTGCATTCTCTAAGGTCAGTCAGCGCATAGTTCAGAAACAACTTTTGAATTCCTTCAAAATAGTCATTTTTCCACAGATGCATTTTGGCCTATGAGTCAAGGAGATTAGCAGACAAAAGCAGCTAATCCCCAAATCAGCAGTTTATGCTTGACTGGAGCAAACAGAATAATAAAGCATATGGAATTAGATGGGTCTCATTAGGGTTTTAAAGGCACGTCTGCAAAGAGGTGAGTGAGCCAGTCGTGGTGAGCCACTTTCTAGAGTGACTTCAGGTCAGAAAAGGACTGCGGACTTCTGGCAGCATATCCTGATTAATAAAGCTGTTATTATAGTGCCATTAGGTAACACATGTCACAGGTAGCACATTAAAGCATGAAATGCAACATATTTGAAAATGTGTGGCCTGCAGAACAGACACACTGAAGTCAAAATGTGTCATATTTCTGTTTTTACATAACTTCAAGTTTCATCTTATTAGCTTCATTCACATTAATGAGTGAGTATAATAGAATTTTTTTCAAATTAGTGTAAAACAATAAAAATGCTAGGGCAGCTTTGATTATGTAAGTTAATTATAATAGTTAAATGTTGACAGTATAATACATTCACCAATTATTCCACTGAATAATAAATCTTTTGTTGCTGTTCTCTGCTTGTCAAAACAATATTCTCTATTTTAAAATAGTCTCTGCTGAAACCTGTTTTTGTGGTTCTGATCTCCCATAGCTGCTGCAAGGAGGAATAAATTGGATTCTTGCATATTTTACCAATCTTTCCATAAGCTTAAGCACTAATGGCAGCAAAGCTAAAGTTGTGGCTGCTGCTATCTATCCTGTCTACATTGTCCTCTCTTGCTCCTTGTAAGTCATAATATCTGAAAGTTAGAATTTTTTAAAGAAATTCTTCTTGTACCAGGATGTGATAGAATTCTTCTTATGATACTTCAACATAGTCATTGCTGGGAAAACAAGTGCTGTGCTTTAGTGGTTACTGTAGCGATTCCAGCATTTTGACCTTGGAGGTAAGGGGAAGAATTCCCTGTGTGCAAGTCTGCGGCAAAAAAAGTGTGGTCTAAAATGGAGGAAAAAAAAAACAAAAACAAAAAACGCCTAAGTCCAGTTTTAATCAATCTTTGTCACACAATTTCACATTTCTATCTCATAATTCTCACTTCTATTTTCACAGATTTTTTCTCCTGAAACATTCATATGGGTGGTATAGAGGTACAACCAGTTAGAGATCAGATTTTGTTTTATTCTTTCAAGTCTGAGCATAACTTCTTCAGTCTCTCCACAATAAATGACAAGATATTCAGTTTCTTGTTTCTGTAGTGGAGTTAAAGAAAAGTGCTGCTACTTACATAGCTGTTGCCTTAAAGAGTAGGCAAGTGTACTAGTAGTCTTGATGGTGTATGAGAAGAACGGCTTATAGATCATTTACGATTTTGAAAGGTTAGAGCATTAGTTTGCCATTAAAATGGCTACCAGGTATCTTGAAATACTTGTCCAAGTATTTGAAAAACTACTGCAAAAAACAAGAAAACAATAAACATTTTAGAATTCAGTTCCTTACTATTGAGACCTGAACATTTATATTTCACAAGGGGTCATCATCTTGCTGTTTATAAATGAAATTTTATTCACCAAGATGTATTTCAATCAGCAAAAGCTTTGATTTGTATACATTCTTGCTAGATTGATTACCCTTGGGTGATGTTTTCTCTTTCTCCACATAAATATATTGATAGGATAGCCAAGTAGAGCATGTGATACTCGGGCTGTGTGGGCTGGGGGGGAGGGAGAGGGAGAACAGAGAGAGGAGGGTGGTAATAAGAGATTTGGGGGTTTCTAGCTCTTTCAAAGTTCCAAATATCAGTATTAAAGACTGACATCTAAAAATGAAGCCATTTGAAGGCAGTTAAATAAGCCTCCATCTCATTCTTGGTCATCTGAGATAATGCCAAGTTACAATGTCCCAGTAAGATTGGTTGGGATGCAGCTGTCATTCCTCAGACTTCCAATAAAATGGACTTCTTTAAGCAGTTATGATGAGCTACTTCAGTGAGCTACTTCAGCTCATACGTTTAACGCTCTGTTGTTCTTTCCAAGTGCTCAGTAGGTTTGAATATTAGTTTAGATTTGTTTGTTGGTATTTCTGATGAGATCCATCTTTATATGTTTGCAGTTAAAATTTTTATCTCCCTGTAGATGGCCTATGTCAGGCTGAGTTGTACTTAAGTGTGAGACTTTGTCTCTGGAGTATATTCTCTGATTAAATTAAAATTTGCAATAAAATTTCTTTTCCTGTTTAAGTCTGTTTTGTATATATAATAAAAATATCCCACCTGTATTATTTCAGGATTTGAAATTCACTGCAGCTATGCGATATTGTTGCCTGAAGTCACGCTGATAACTGGAGCAGTGGAGGCATCCCAGAGTGGAACCATAATGACAACGTGTGCCATGAACTGCTGATTAAAACTGAGCTAAAGCCTGAATGGTCAATAGTTCACTCAAAATAATTACAAAACTCAATTCAAGCACTGAAGGTTTTAGAACAGATACAACGAAATTTCTCCATCAAAGACCTTCTTGTCTCCTCTAGTCTCAAAGCAAACATATGGAAAAAGAGGGAAGCATGGAAGTACATACATATCCAATGCAAGAGTACATCTGCACAGGAAAAGCTTGAAGACATAGATTTTCGAGGATTTAAAGAGGAGAAACATCACGAGAGGTTGGAGAGCATTTCTAGTTTGATAGGTGAAGGAAGGAGACATAAATGAACTGGGAAAAAGCAGAATTTTGAGAATGAGAAGTGGGAATCTTAGTATTATGGTATTCTGGATTGACCTGGACACATTGCACTGTCTGCTATCTAGGCAGCTGTCTGTGAAACAACAAAAGTCAGGCAGAACTGAAGAACTCCAGTGATATTTTAATAACAATATAGCTCTTTTTGGTGATAGGGCACGTTTTCTGTGGCTGTGAGTTCTTTTGGCACCCAGGTAAAAAGTAGATAATTTTTTCATCAAATACTTTTCAGTATTGAGAACTGGGGAAAGAGTTCCAAAGATTCATTTACTGAAATCATATAAAAGCAAGAAATAAACCAAATATTAGAAAATTTTGGAGAAATAATTTCCTACATACGTGGGATATAACTGAAATAAGGAACTGGGAATAATACTCTGTAGCCTCCTATTTTATCTGCAGTCAAAAATAAACACATCATCTGACATACAAAAAAATACCAATTCCAGACCTAAAACATGGCCTTTTATTTTCTATGCTTTTGTTTGTTTCTAAAATAATTGATGGTGACTCTCCTAATTAAATTCATTAATGAAGTTGAGCAGAGGTCCTTTTATAAGAATTGATGGAAGTTTTCTACTTTTTATTTTTTTTTCATTCTATTGCAGAATAAATATCAGATATAGAAAGGAGAAGACAAAGGAATTCAAAAGCTCAAAGTTCCTTACGGCGCATCCAGATGCAGCTGGCAGAGATGCATTGACATTAAAACCTCAACAAAAAAGTGAGTCATGATGCCAATGACTATATTTGTGTCAGTAATCATCAGTTAAGACTCACGAATGCTAGTCCATAATATTAGAATGTGACTTTCCAGTTTTCATGATATTAAGGCTGAAGAGATGTGTTTTCCCTTTAACAGATAACGGACTTGAAAAGGAATGATTACAAAGCAGTGTGGAAGTTACCTGAGTCCAGTTTACCCTATCCTGTAGATGGATGGGGTGTAAGGCAATAACGTCATGACTCTTTGTCTCTTATAGGGTTTCAGCTAACAGCACTTAAGCTTGGCTTTCTCTGTTTTAAGCACAGGGAATGAAAGATGTGACACTATACTTAGTGTTCGTAAATGCAAAAAGTACTCTTTCCTAACATTAGCGTTTTCTTCCCTGAGGCAGCTCTGCCTCCTCAGTTTCCTTCTTTATCCTGCATAAGGATACTTCTGTATCTCATGCAAAAGACGTTTTTTTTATATTTGAACATTAAAGGTAATATTGAATTCTTTTCCATAATACTTTTTTTCATCATGTGTTTAGTCATTGTAGAACTCACTAAATGAATGCAAATCTTCATCAAAAATCTGTTGACCCACAGCATATTTTTACATGATTTTTTTTTTTTTAACATTTAAAAGATTAAATCAGAGTGGCTTTCTGTTGGGGAGAGGTCACTGGAATTTTGCATATAGTGCAATTTGAGTGTGTCACCATTCCTATTAACTAGTGAAACTATCTCAGGTCTCTCTAAGAAACTATCTCAACTTGTAGTGAAAGGTAGAGAACACATTCCTCCTACTTCTTCTTTATCTTCATTAAAATATGAATTAAGATTCTTATCCTCCTTCTTTACCTCCATTAAACCACTGTCCCTGAAGACAAACTTTGTGCCACTTGTTGCTTTTTACAACATTGTTTTACTCTGTTATGGAGGAGTATATGAAATTTTCAGCTTACACCTTTTCATCCAGATTTTTTTTTGGAAAATATTATGATATTTTTGTACAGAGGATCTCAGATTTTTCTATTCTGCATGCTGATCTCTATCAGTGACTTTCCTGTATGGGTATAATATAATGTATTCACCCCACACAACAGCGTTTGAAAGCCAGCAGACGGAAAATATTAATACAAGCAAACAAAGTTGTCTAACCAGTTCAACGTTGGCAATGAACTTTATGCTGCTGGATTTCAAAGACAGCTATAAGAGAAAAGACAAGTCCTCCTCAGTTGTTTTTCCCTCTATTCCCTATCGTTGATCTTTATTTTGGGGTGATGTTGAGAGGTGGCCAGTGGGGAGCTGAAGGTAGAAACAATTGTTTTTCAAAACACGCTTTTCTTCCATGACCATCATGAAAAAACAGTATATTTTTAGGTAAGTGAAACAGCAAGTATTTGTCACCTTACTAGCAGGCCATAACTTCCTTTAGTTGTTATAGAGGGAATAGCCAGCTAGAATTTTCAAAACGGCTGTGGGGTGCAGACTCAGCTGAGTGCTGGCCTTTCTTAAAATCTGCCATGAAAGTGTGGATGTTGAAGATCAAATTTTTTGTTTCAGCTAATGCAGAAATTGCTGATCTGCAGGTTCTCTGGTGAATCAAACAACTCAGTGTCCTCATTTTCTGCCTTTCAAGGCTATCTCCCTCACATGATTCTTTGGAATGCTCTTGCGGATTTTTCTTCCCATAGGCACAAAGGTGATTCTGAGAGAGTATTGCAGCCATTTTAGCATCAGTCTTTCATTTCTAATCTTCTGAAGGTAAAATGGATTTTTTAAAAGAAATAAGTAAGAAATTATATTAAATAGATGAATTTAAGTGTCTGAAGGAATGAGGCTGCCACGTGTCCCTCTGTCTTGTGTCTGTGCAGGTGTGCTTCTGCACATAGGTGAATACACACAGGTAATAATCAGATAGTGGAGTTTGAAAAGCAGCTGAACTCAAGAAGAGGTGATTAAAACCTTTTTCCTTGGACCTTATGTGCCTATTTGAAGGATTATTTAAGTCTCTGAAATGTTGTGTGTACTGATGCTCATAACCTGAATATTGAGGGTCTGACATGAACAGGGACTTAGAAGCAGTTTTAGGTGATGATTCATATTGGCTGCTTTTCTTTCTTTTCTAAATGTTACAAAAGTAGCTTCTGAAGATCCGTCATTGTGTCCTCTGAGTAAACTCAGCTTTTGGAAGTATGTCATATAAGGGTTAACTCTTAGTGTTGAGTGCAATTAAAATATTCACCTATTTTACTTAAATGTACAATATCCATCCTTGTTGATTTGACAAAGCTTTATGAAACTGGAAGCAAAAGTTAATAATTTAATTGGGCCATTAAACATCTGCTAAACCTTTATAACTCCATAAATGTAATCATTTCATTAAAATCTATGGAATTTAACATTGAAAAAATTCTAAATGAAGATTTTTCTTTTTCACTTTTTCTACTTGTACAGTGTAACAGTGATCTTTTCCTCTGACCAGCGATCTCTTCCCAAGAAATTAAAAATTCATAAAATGCTATGGCATTCATTGTTAGCTTTTCCTGCATTGTTTCTTAGCAAATAAGGCATTTCTGCTCACGCTGTATGTAGAATATAATTCATATTGTGTGCTTCAGAGAGCAGTTTAAATGCCTCTTGATTGGTAAAACATGAATAGCAGTTTCACTGGTCCATCTGTTTAAAGAGTTCTTGAAGCCATTATAGAATAAACCGTACTATTTAAGAAATTTTAGAATTATTTGGATATTAATAATGTGCTTAATTATTTTTCTGTTGCTGTTTTTGTTTTTCTTTATATTTTTTCTTTTTTATCATAAAGATGAGATAGTTGAGAAAGGAAAATTACTTTCTGCAATGGCAAAATTTTACATTCAAAAAACAATTGTGTTTTTTTCCTTATCTTTTCCTGCATAAATTGACATATGCCCTGAAAAGTTTAGGAGCAATTTTCATACCTTTGAAATTATAAAGCTTATATCTGTCTCGTTAAGTCATAACAGTTGGGATTAAACCCACAAAAATTAATATAGCTCCAGCATCAACACACAGTATGTAACTAATAAGAGAGCTTGGAATTGAGCTCACTGGTAGTAGCCATTGTGATCAATTTACGTTACAGGCTGTGGTAGATGAGGTTTTTGAAAATCAAGTGAGACTATAGCATAATGAGTATTTTACTGAGCCAAATATAACGTAAAAACAAGTTATTCTAGCTCTCACAGAATACCTACAAAATAAATACCATGCAACCAAACCTGTCTTTGACTAAATACAGCAGAATATGATTAAAAGTACAGTAACCAGTAGGTTATTTAGCTCTCATTCATTTTCCTTTTTCTATCATCATATGCTTCTAAATATGCTTTCAGGTTATTCCTAGCAAAACATATTTTTAATTTCTAAATGTGCTTTCTTTAGCTTGAAACACACACTATTGTCTATGCATATATGATTGCAGAAATTAATGCAATCTCTTCATACATTTATCAGATTATATCTACCCCATTATTCTCTGTAATTGCTAAGTAGTGGTTCCTGTGGGTATCTGCTGTGCTGACCTCATCTATCAATGAGCCCACAGTGGAAAAGACTCTCCTGTTCCCAAAAATATAAATTACTCTTTAGCCTAGGTTTTGCCTTCAAGCTAATACAATGGTATTACTCATGAGAGTGAAGTTATTTGTGTTCAGATACACTCCTAGAATTAGTATACAACATCTCAAACTAAGTCTAACAAGACGAAAATACAGACTCTCTAGGGTCCAACAGCAAGATGAGTGTGCATTCTCAAAATCGGCAATTTTCAATTATTAGGAAAATGGGAAATGCTTTAAATTGATTAAGAAATTATTAGCTAGTTTGTTCAAGCTCCATTCGTATTTTATACCTAAAATCAAAGGCAATTTATAAAATTAGTTCTGAAACAAAAAAAATCTTCAGGACTTTAAATTGCAGTATCCTACGATAAACATTTTATTTTAAATCATGTGTCTTAGCCTCAACACAAAATGAGCTATGTTTTCCAGAATTTGCAAAAAGTGGAACTAGCATGTGAATTTTATTTCAATATAGTTTAACTTTTAAATCCTATCAATCAAACCCTCAGCACATAACAATTTTACAGAGAGTAATCTGGTCACTTTCTGTGATTAAAGTACATAATTTTCCTCTGTAGTTTGCTATTTCTTTGTGTGATGGAATGTGTTTTTCCTACAGTTTAATTAAAATTCAATATTCCTTAGATATACCTGTTTGTGTGCCAAATTAGAAGTATGATTCTGAAACTAACGTTAGCTCTGTATTTTTATTCTTAGTAAATATGAGGTAAAATATACATGGTGGTCAAATAACAGTTTTGTTATGCGGTGAATAACTATTTTTGCATTATAACACTTTTTTTTTTTTCAATTTAAGATTATCTTTTAACTTTATGCAGTGTTTTATTTGCCTATTTTACTTTGTTATGCTTTAGCATTAAAGACTCATGTACTAAATATTTTTTAAATGTTATTGTAATATATGGGATTTGTCTAACTTGGATAAGATGTGGGATTTTCCTTTTTCTCTTTTCTTCCATTTTTCTTTAAAAGCTCAGCACATATACAGGTTGTTAAATTCAAATCCCTGCTCTTACTTACATAATGACTATTAGACGTACTCATATCACTGTTCGGAGGTAACCATGGTATCCACATATTAAAAAAGTGTCAACTGATTATTGTTTTTCCTCTTAATCTCATTTTACTCCGTATATTTTAGATTTTAAATAGAACCTACACTGTTGTATTCCCTCTGTATATAACCTCTTATTGTCTTGGGGACCTGAGATACCTGCAGGCAGCAACATGTGAGTAAGTTTTAAAGGAGCTGTTTTGCAAAGGAATTGGAATAAGAGATCTGTTTTGGTGTTTTACCAATAACTAGGCAGTAGCTGTGTCTAGTGAGTCTCTTCCCAGACCTGAAAATGACTGCTCTAAAGCTAATTACAGCAAGCACCGTCAACTGACAGTGGGACAGTGATGAACATCCTCCCTAGTCAGTGGCCTCTGTTTGATGTCAGACCTGCTCCAGCCCTCATCTTGCTCCTACTGTGCTTCTTCAGGCAATGTTCAAAGCCAGATTTAGCTAATTAATGCCAACATAACTGATTAGAGTTTCTCACAGTTCGAGTCTGTCAGTAGTATGAATGTCATACATCATTTAAGGGATGAGTAGTGGTGAATTAAAAGATAAAATCTCTCCAACACAATCTACTTCAGCCAGCCCCCATGTGACAAGGAGCCTGTACCACCATGGGGCATTTTATACATCCTCAGCAGCAGCTTAGGGAGAACTCTCATCACTAGGTCTATACTGTATTCCTGGATATTAGGAAAAACTTCTCCAAAAGAATGGTCAGGCACTGGAACAGGCTTCCCAGGGATGTGGTGAAGTCAACATCCAAGGAGGTGTTCAAGAAATGTGTAGATGTGGGTTGGACATAGTTTAGTAGGCAATATTGGTGGTAGGTGGATGGTTGGGCTAGGTGATCTTAGAGGTCTTTTCCAGCCTTAATGATTCTGTGATTGCTTTCATGTATTTTCCTTAGTGAAATGAGACAGGAACAGAGAGAGAGCAGTTTCTTTTTCTTTCTGCCTGTCTTTGAAAGGTCCTAGGCATATTGGGTCTCCTAAACCAGGGCAGATGCAAGGTTACACAAAAGAAAACTGTATTGGAGAACTGGCCTTACAGCTGGAAAAGCCATGCAGGAGCACATATTATCAAGAACATTTTTATTATTTCCTCAAAAAAACTGGGAAAAGCAGCTAATTTTGTCACAGACATAAATGTTCGGCTCAGTGACAGTGCAATGTCCCTTGTTCCCAAAGGCAGGTGCCTTCATGTGCTTAGGAGGTAGAAGTCCTGCCCACTGCCTTTAGCCATGCCAGCTATTACAGGAGCAGGAGGTTCACATGGTTAGATGATCACAGTGATCTAGTCTGACCATTTCTGGTATTTAATACAAGAAATAGAAATGCTTTTGTTTATGCAAGGTTTTACTTGCACTGCTGAATTTGCAGTTTGGATTTCCTCTGCATTTGCTGTTCTCTGTTTCGCATTTCCTGTGCTACAGATGACTTATACTTGCAGCAGTTGCATCCAGACAAGATGCAGCTTAATCACAGAGACATTTTCACCTGAAAAATATATAAAAATTATGCAACTCAAACTGGAATTCTGATTTTGCAGTGAGACCCCATAGGAAAAAGCTATGCTACAATGAACAGACTTAGAAACGAAGCCTTTCTTGTCTAATACTGGCATGAAAATGAAAAAAAAATCTATACTGAAATAAAGAAACTGTTTATCATCAAGTGCTTTTCCTAAGACATCTTATGATTTTGAATTCGCAGTGTTCATTTATCATTAAGAAAAAAAAATAATGCAGTATTTTCGGCCAATATACGAAGAGTTTGAGAGCAGATGTTAAGATCATATGATTTCCCTCAAAGGATGATTGAGGATATTTTTATTGTTATTATTTTTTTACACAGTATTTCTTAGTTTCTCCTGTTGCTATCACATCTGGTTCTTCTCCACTTAACTATCCAACACCTCTGTCTTTTTGGCACCAACAACTAGTTCTGTCAGTGTGCATGAAAAGCCTGTAATCTCTTATGCCACCTATGTAAATTTTGAATCCTGAGCCAAGACTTCCTTTAGTCAGAGGTGGGTGTTCTTCGGAAGAAAGTCCTAAAAAAATAATTTTAGGGAACATTTAGTATATCTAAAGGCCTGTAATGGAATCAGCTGAAATAAAGCATGCTGGTACCTAGTTTATCTCCTACATTTGATTAGTGGTTAGATTCTAATAGGAACTTCTTATAGTTTGTGATTGATTGTGCACTGAGATAATAACTTCTTGTATCTTACTTTCTTTTTGCTATTTGAAAGACATCATTCAATATAGCATCTACATAGTTTCATTAAAGCACTTATATTTAAATTTTCTGCAGCAAAGTCAGTATTTTTATAAAACAATCCATGTGCTTATTACTGTTCACAAAGATCAAAATCTTGAGAAAAGAATATTGCAGATAGAAAATATCTATCTTCTTGCTTTAATCTCCATTACTCTATTGGCTGGAGAACTAAAGATTAAATGTATTATCAAGTATATTATCAGGTAATCCATAACCAGATACCATTTTAATGACAGGCATGTGCTTTTTGTGGAGTTCATGATAAAGCAATATGAACAACTTATTCACTTCATTAAAAAGATAGAGCATAACAAAGAGATGAAAGCCCAGTGCTGTTTAATATTATCTTTACAATGGATTACATTGTTGTATTGGATTTGGGTTTTGGGTTGTTTTTTTTTTGTTTGTTTTTGTTGTTGTTTTGCAACTTAATGTTCTGCAAGTTGAACAATAAACTTGAGACAGGCAAAGCAAATAGTAAGATTTTTGCAGACACAGGCAAGCAGTGTTACCACAGGTATGTTGGTATGTCCTTCAAGAAACAGCAAGAATGACTTGTGCCTGTAGGATGATAAATCCATAGCAGACTTTCTTCTGAAAAGCAAAAATAATATGGGTGCTTTTGCTGTTACAGACTGTGCTGGGAGAATCCACAGAAGATATTTTCCCTTTTTTTCCCCATTATTTCGTCTCCTTGTATGGTACTGTGCAGTATGAGAGCATTTAAAGCAGTTACAGTGGGCAAGCCCTTAATACATTTACTTTTTACATTTAATACATTTACACTTATTTTTACATTTACACTTAATACGTTTACACTTAATTTATTATTACTTAATACATTTACACTCCAAGTGCAAGGTCCTGCACCTGGGTCGGAGGCAATCCCAAGCACCAATACAGGCTGGGCGGAGAATGGCTTGAGAGTAGCCCTGAGGAGAGGGACTTGTGGGTGTGTGTTGATGAGAAACTCAACGTGAGCCGGCAGTGTGCGCTTGCAGCCCAGAAGGCCAACCGCATCCTGGGCTGCATCAAGAGAAGCGTGGCCAGCAGGTCAAGGGAGGTGATTCTGCCCCTCTACTCTGCTCTCGTGAGACCTCATCTGGAGTATTGTGTCCAGTTCTGGGGCCCCCAACACAAGAAGGATGTGGAGCTGTTGGAGTGGGTCCAGAGAAGGGCCACGAAGATGCTCAGAGGGCTGGAGCACCTCCCCTACGAGGACAGGCTGAGAGAGTTAGGACTCTTCAGCCTGGAGAAGAGAAGGCTGCGGGGGGATGTGATAGCAACCTTCCAGGGCCTGAAGGGGCCTACAGGAAAGCTGGGGAGGGGCTTTTTACAAGGACAGGTAATGACAGGACAAGGGGTAATGGTTATAAACTGAAAGAGGGTAGATTTAGACTAGATAGAAGGAAGAAATTCTTCCCTGTGAGGGTGGTGAGACACTGGAACAGGTTGCCCAGAGAAGTCGTTGATGCCCCCTCCCTGGAAGTATTCAAAGCCAGGCTGGATGGGGCTTTAAGTCTACCTGGTCTGGTGGGAGGTGTCCTTGCCCATGGCAGGGGGGTTGGAACAAGATGATCTCTAAGGTCCCTTCCAACCTGAACCATTCTATGATTCTATGATTTTGCCCCAACGGTTCAGATTCTCCTTCTGTCTTTTCTGGTAAGTCTACTTAAAATTAAATATTTTTAGACTTAATATTTTTATACTCAGTTCTGTAAAATAATTGGCAGCACAAGTGGCTAGAAATGTGTTCTTCAAGTGGTTTCTCAGGCTTCCCTTTTTCATTCTGTAGGAGTTTTCATGCTCATTTTCTTCAAAATAATAATAAAAGACTAATTAGCCGAGAGAAAGCTTCCCACCCCACACTTTTATGAGTGCACAGCCAAAATTATCTAAAACTTGAAAGCTATGTTCATTCTGATGCTGACTGAAGCAAGAAGCCAGATACACAGGTGTGTACACAGAAGTGTTATTTATTACCTACATTTGAAAAACCTATTATAGTAGAATTTAAACCGTGATATGAAAGAATTCAACCTATAAGATCCAATTTCTCAAAATTTTCAATTTATTTTGCAATTAGCATATATTTAATTCTTTGTTTCAGATTGGGTCTTTGCTTTGTGATACAAAAAGAATGATATCTATTCTAAAATGAATTCAGAATTTGATAAGTTCATATCAAAATCTGATGATTTCGGATCAACACTTACAGATTAATAAAACTCTAGTGAAGTTATTAGAAGTTCTCCAATTTTCATAGATTAAGGTTTTAACTTCAGAAAGCAGTCAGTAACTTGCAACCTGATACTACTCACATAGAAGCTAACAGGAACTGATTCACTAATTTCAGTGGAAATTAAACAAAGATCTTGCAAGGGAGTCCAGTAAGTGGCTTAAGCTCTTTTGTAAAGAAAGGAAGTGAGGAATAAGGATGTCAGGCATACATTCTTATCTTCTAAATTGGGGACAGCACAGACTTTCTTCTATAGGCAAGGGCAGGTGAGACTATAAACACCCTGCTGTTGTGTCTGTGTGGGACAGGAAGGGCAGCTTTGGTGAAGCATCAAGGTTTGTTCCAAGGTGTTAGATAAGCCCCATGTCAATTACCTCTTGGACATACAAGTGTGTAGTTACTTGAAAACATGCCATAGAAATGATTGTGATTTGGTATTGTCACTAGATCTGAATGAAATAAAGTGCATCTCTGATGTGATACCTGATGTTATGCTTCTGATTTTAAAAAGGTGAGCACGGCTTCCAACTTTCCACTCGATCGTATTAGTACCGTTATGCTTTCCACTCGATCGTATTAGTACCGTTATGTTCTCAGAGATGGATCTGAAGGGTTCTTTCCTTTCATATTGGAAGGAAGTAGGATCCTGTCGTGAAGGCACTAGACTGGAAGTTGGAACTTTTCTACTTGTGTCACCAACTTTTCGTGTAACCTTGGACAAGGCACTGGATTCTCAGTGCTGCAGTGTTCCATCTGAAATATGAAATTTTGCTTTTCCTTTTCATATTGTTTAAGAAAACATGTATTCATCATGTTTGAGTTATAGAGATGCAGTACTGATAGGTGGCTATAAAGTGGTACCTGGACACTGTCCATTTGAAAGCTGAGTTTTGTATTTAAATTATTCCTCATCTTAAACCTAAAAATATTTATGATTTGATGGCGAAAACAAAATCAGGAAAACATTTTGTCTTTAATCTTCTTAATTCTGGTATATCTAAAAGCAGGTTAATTTCAGGAAACAAATCTTGATAAAGCTGAGAATTTTCTGCAGTTTTAGAACTTAAAAAATCAGCAATAATCAACTGTTATCTTGACTGGACTGAACATTCTCAAGTACTGCTTGTTTTGTAACTTAAAGACGTAATACTTTTGCATATAGGTGCATATACCACAATACTTGTGGTATTGTTTGTATCATTAATGCTGGATTACTTGTCGTACGAGTGTTGTTGCTGCTAGACCTCTCAGTGGCTCAGATTAGAGAAGGCTACTGAAAAAAGTCTCCAACCCAGTGATGCCAGTAAATATGTTATGTTACATTCTGCTTTTTAGATTTATAAATCTCCACTTTTTGTTGATTTTTCAGAGTTCTTCTCCAGTGGTTCTCTATTTGCTGGTCTGGCAGAGTCATGTAAGAGAGAATTGGAAATATCAAAATATTGCTTAGCAATTTACTGAAGCCAATAGAATTGTTTTTTTATTGTAGTCCTGCTGTGCTTGAAATTCACCCATTTATGTTTAAGTATGAAAACATGAAACAAGTAGAAATAACCACTGTTTCTTTTTTTCACGTCTCTGATATAAATGCATCAACTTTTCATCAAGCAAGACTTGCATTGTCCTCAACAGGATTTCTGTGTGAGGAAAGACTGCTATGTTTAGTGCTTTGATTTTTACATCTTATAGTCGTGTTGTGGTTTGACCCAGCAGACACCTAAGTCCCACACAGTTGTTCTCTCACCCTCCCCCCTCCCCAGGTGGGATGGGGGAGAGAATTAAGAGAAAAATACATTAGAACTCGTGGGTTGGGATAAAAGCTATCTAGTAAGACAGCAGAGGAAGCAAAAGAAACAACAGTAATTATGTATTTATATATATACACACAAATACAAAAAAAAAATAGATGATACACAAAGCAAGGGCTCACCACCCACCGAGTGATGCCCAGCCGGTCCCTGAGCAGCAGCCCCTCCCCTGCTAACACCCCTTCCATAAATCACATGATGTCATATAGTGTGGAATATCTCTTTGGTCAGTTTGAGTGAGCTGCCCTAGTCCTGTCCCCTCTCAGCTCCATGTGCATGCCACTCCTCCACCCCCCCACCCCCTTGCTGGCAAAAGAATATAAGAATCTGAAGAACTGAAAATGTCCTTGGCTCTGTTTACTGCTGCCAGGAGTTACCAGTTTTGTTTTTCTTCTAGGACCAAAACATAGCTTCATACCAGACACTATGAGAAAAGCAACTTCTGTTAGAAACTAAGACAGTTCTCTGTGCCTGAGTATTGACAAATGCACTGTTCTAACACCTTATTTTTAATTGAAAGCAGAAGATTATTCTTCCTTCCTCTTCTCAATTCTTGTTGATGTCAGACAAAATTTGCATGGATGATTGCTCCCTTAGCATGCTTATCTATCACCACAACTGTGAGATATCACAGTCAGTGCAAACCAGAAGAGACCACCACATTCTGTCTGTGAATGACACGGTTTTCAAAATCTGATTTACTCTTCATCCATGGAATCCCACACATTTGTAATGCTTTTATTAGGGCTGCTCTGAAAGTAATGCCTCCTATTTTATTATATTGGCCCATGACATCAGAGGTGAATGTTGGTGGTATGGCAGTAGAGGTTGAACCTTCCCATTCCACTTTGTTGCCACGTGACAGATGGCAGCAGAGGGGCACTCTGACAGAATGGCATCTGACATGAAAGTGCACATGAAGCAATGGGATGGAACCGAACTCTCGTGCAAAAAATAGCACCCGTTGGCATTCATCAATGATTGCTGAACGTTGGTGGAAATGAGTGGATGTGAGCACAGTGAGGCAGTGTGTTTCAGCAGTGGTGACAGTGACAGTGGTCACCTTTGCTAGCACAGACAGTTATAAACGTGACGTGGGCTCTTGTTCATCGCTGGTGAAAATGCATAGCTAATGGCGGTTACTATGTTGAAAATAGTCTTTTGTAACTGAGAATCTGATCTATTAAATAGTGTTATTATGCTGTTTGTATCTGTTGTCATTTCCATGCAAATAAAAAACAAGAGGCATTACTTTTGGAGCGACCTACCTATATAAATTGTTCTCGTGGAGCAGGTGACTTTATATTAATTCTGGTGTCTCATTTTGACAAGTATCAGAAATCCTGTTGTTGCTATATCAAGTCTGTTGTATTTTTGTTTTTGTAGGGATATGTGCAACCAATGCACAAAGTTCTCTGTATTTAATTATGTTAAATGTTTGAAACATTCTTGTGAATGAGATCTCATGGGAGATTAGGAACCATTTACTTTAGATTTCTTTTTCTATTTGCTCTTTTTTTTATTATTATTTGCTTGTATTTTTTTGTCCTTGTGCACACAAAATACCACTTAAACTGCTGCATTCAGTTATAAGTATCTGGTCTGCTTAGGGTTCTACCCACAGTGTTCTCATATGGTCCACAGTGTGCTTCTGTTTCATGCATACAGTGTAGGCTCACCTGAACACCATTATCTGTGCAGAAATTGCTCATCATGGTCATCACTATTCTAGTAGGGATTCTCCTTATTGTTCCCTCCTCAGTGACACAGTACGATGGCATTCTATCTTCCCTCTGAGTCAGCTGTCATCTCCTGTTTATCATTTCTCTTTATGTGTTTTATATGTACTTAGATATGACTGATACACATCCCCATGGGTTATGAATACTCTACAGAACCTTTCCAAGACCATTCAGTCTGATCACAGCACATCTTCATACTGAGTGCTCTTGTTATTGTTGTCATATGAGCTTAAAACTTCCAGGATGAATGTGTTCCCTCATGCTGTTGAGGTTAGTTTCTACTTATCTCTCTTTGAAGGCTAAGTAGGTGTACAAGCAAAAAGAAATACAGTTAAATAAACAGAATTCCTTTGAGATTTTTCCAAAATATAAAAAATTCACAGAAGTCTTAATGGTGAGAGTTTGAAAGGAATTTTAACTATCCAGCTCCCATCTGAGACTTTGAAAAATCTCTCATCTATCTTTAACCATTATAATGATTCCTGAATCGCGTGTTCCTCCCCCACTTCCTGGAGGCAGTCAGCACACCGAGCAGTCAAAAATACCGTGCATTCTATGTGAAGATAGAATGAAATGCTTATTGCAAGCAGACTCAGCCAGCAAGGAAGCTTTTAAAACAGCTTTGGCATCCTCTATACAAGTAGCAAATCTGCAGTATTGCAGTGACTAGTAACTAAAGTGAAAGAACAATTTTTTTGGTGACAAATTTTGAGGTTTTGAAAGTTTTATTCTTCCATACTGAAGTGAAAACAAAACATTCTGAATGCTTTCATGTATGTGAAATTTAATTAATTGAAGAAGTTAGGTCTTCAACTTGGGTCTCCTCTGTATATCAAATGAAAAGAGTGCACCCTGGACCAGTGACATTTATATTGCTTTCTGCAGCTTATCTCTTTGGCTGAAAAAGCCTTATTCATTCCTTAGTTGAAATTGCTTTGGCCAGCTCTTAAAGGTAATCCCTTTACTATCTATTTTAATAAATCATTTTATATTGCCTTTATACAAAATAAGAAGAAAAGGGTTGTCCTCTAAAGAAAGAGGCCAAGCTAAGCATAATGGTAGGCTAAATTCAAAATTGAGATTTATAAAAACAAAACTACTAGGTGTCCTGTCCCTAGTAAAACTATGCATTTAACCTTTTAAAAGATGCACAGAGAAATGTTGGACTATTATGAATGGCATTTACACAAGCCAGTGTACAAACTAAATACTTAGTGTTATGTTGCTTTCCCAAGGAATATGTCTGATTTTGAATATTAATCTAACATTGTTACCTTTCCTGGAGTATACAATGCTTTTATTTTAGCTGTTCATGTGAAAATCTTTGGTTGTTGTTTTAGCAAGGACACCCAAGGAATATTCTTGTGGTAGCTGGTCAATCTATTTCCATCTCTGTCTTCACTCAGAGGATAAGGAACCTGCAGAGTTTCTATTAATCTCCAGATAAAGAAAATCTGAGCTGCCAGTATGACTGGCAGGCAGCAGATCAACTTCTAAATGGGGTATGTTTTCCAGAAGAAACTAGAACAGAATCTCAGATATTTTGATTGCGTTAAATCTCTACTATTCATTTAGTGATTGTTTACTTGAAATAATGAATGCAATTTAAAGTAAGTAAATTTGTAGTTTCTGACTGATTATGAAAGAAAACCTGTAGAAGAAAGCTAAACTTCAGAAACCCGATTCTCGTTTATATTTAATAGGTATAATGAATTCCTCTTTCTCGGTAGGATCATAGCTGGTGCATCAGAAATTCTTAAGTGTTGCTCATTTATTTGGTGATAAATAAAGCAAAATGTTTTCCTGTTGTCAAAACAAATATTAGTATTTAAAGAAAATTTGCCCTTGTCATTTGATAGGATACATTTTAAGCTTATAAAATTGCATAATTAATTTTATTTTCCTTGAACTCCATAGTCAATTAGAAAGTTCCAGTAACAGATTAAAAAATCTCTATAGAAAATGCTTTGGACTTCTTGAGAATGTGTCCTCTGTTCATTTGTTTTTATGATTGTAGGAAATAGAGGTATCTAATGAGTCTCTAGATTGGATCAAGAACCCTTAATAAAGTGTTATGATCATTTGACACTGCTTTAGATTATGATAAACATGCTTTCATCCTTGTTTTGGAGGATTTCAGGGTAATCTGTTCTCAAATGTAGCCATAATTTAGGTCATAATTAAACGTGCCATTACCAAGTCTGTACTTCAGACAAAACTTTGCATTTACTGGCAAACTAACACAAGTGATTGGAAATCTCAGTAAAGATGAAGTAGCATCTAAACTATGATTGATCATTTTTATGAGATGAGGTAAATGGAAGACCAACTGCAATAGCTCCTGCATAATTAAGATGCAGAGTGTTGTTATGGGAAAAAGATGCATTTTGAGGTTTTAAAAATATGATTTTAATGACTACACTTGGGTTAAAGGTTAAATTTGCTCCTTAAAATTTGTCAGCAAGCCCATGAGTGCCATTAACATAGTGGAAAATATTAAAGATCACCATTTTGCTTTTTCTTCAGCAACTATGGTACAGCCCAGTTGGTGTTCTAATTTCTGTTACTTCGATTTCCTTGAATAATTATCTACTCTCATAAGATGATAGTTTCTTTTAAAAGAAAATTATAAGTGGGTGTTTTAACTGAAGGTAGGATGTTTTAAAAGGTAATAGATCAAAATATAAACATGAGTAAAGCTAATTCATAAATCCTCTTTTGGAGTAATACCTTTACATTCCCACTATGACAGGTGAAAAACATTTATGGCATATAGTGCCTTACTTTCTCCTTTGAAGTGTTGTGGTTTTTTTTGTTGTTGTTTTTTGTTTTGTTTTGTTTTTAAACTTAATATATAGAAAGCTATTTTTGGTTGTCTTTTGTAGGAGTATACTTCCATACCGTAAAGTTAAATCTCTGAATTGCAGGGAGGGCAGAATACATATTGCATTTTGTATATTGAATCTTAATTATTTCATCCATATGTATAGTCCCATCTGCTTAAGCATGCTGCACTCAGTGAACAGGGGTCCTCCTTCCTTCTTCCCCCATATTCAAGATAATTTGAACAGAGAAGCATAATCTGTTCTAAAGAAATGCATTTCATTCACTCTTGTAATGCACCCGGACAGGATAATCAATGCTTAACTGTAATTGAAATTGCCTTATGGTATGATACACTATAATTCTGTTGTTTATAGTGACACATATACAGCAGTAGGGCTTATAGGCCTACTGTCTGTGTTCCCATGTTACATAAAATGTTATAGCATCAGAAATTTCCCTCCCTAATCAAGTTTGTAAACCAAAATCTAAAGCCACTCTGGCAAGATAAATGAGAGGCTTTTTAAGAAAAGTATTGAATAGTGATCTTACTTGATATCTGTTAAACCAATATTATTCAAATCTGTTTACTGGGCTTCTTAGAGCAAGCAGGGTTGGTCGTTCATTTTTTGAGCTCTTCTGTTGAGATAATTATTCATGAAATTTGCACAGAAGTGTGTCAAGAAGATGGTGATATAAGATTGTATTTACAGGAATTTAGTACATTTAGATCTATTAGAATTTTGTGTGTCCATAGAATTTTGGGTAGGGGTTTTGAATAAATTAATAAATATTACAAGTAACACCAGATGAATGTGTTTTGCCATGGAAACCTGATAATTTTCTTGAAATTAATGTAAGTAATATGAAATATTTTTCTGTTTTTATCCTGTGGTGATGCTATTGCTAAGACATGTCCTTTACGGCATGCTATTAAGAAGGAATGAGAGAAACAGAAAAAGATTCCTATATTCTTAAAGGTTCAACGGATCAGTAAACAAATTTTAAGCTGCTTATACATTCAAATGCAGCTGTAGAACTTAAGAAATGAATGTAGTTTTCGAACAAAAAGTTCTAAGGGCCTCTTTAACCGTAATACACTCTTCTGAGGAATCATAAACAGCATATTCTTTGTAGGACAAGAAAGTGTTGGGACTATGCTGTTTATAGGAAAATGCTCTTTTAGGAGAAAATACTTTCCTAACAGTAACCAAATTAAGACCCTGGGCATCTGACAATTATCATCACCATTAAGTTACATATGCCAGAATTTTCAACGTTTTTCTTTCTTGAGGAAAGCAAGTAATTTGCTTTGAATAGGGGCTATCATTTTAGATCAGTTTTTACTGTTTTAATACCTTCAGAATTAAAGGTAATTCTTGCTATTCATAGTAAATATGAATACCTCATCTATCTTCAATTTCCAGAAGGGAAGAATCTTTTATTTTCTTAGAGTCAAGATAACTGTTTTGAAAGATGACGAAGGTACGTTTTGATTACTTTCAAAATGTTTCCAGTTCTATTTTGTCGCATTTTATCTATAGAGAGTACACGCTCTTGAATTTGTCTTTCTCTGAGCCTCGGGATAAGAATAGCATTCATGTCCTTTTGGCTGTTTAGAAACATGTGCACGTACCTTGGACTTTTCAGAAAAACTTGGAAGATATACATATCTTTATGGAAGTTTTTATCAGGGTTGTAGGAAAAAAAATAATTATACAGAAGTATAACATGAACACAGCCCAAAGCTCTGAAAACAGAACGAGAGACATTGTCAGAAAAAAAAATAAAATGTAGAGTTCCATATGCTTTCCTAAAAATATTTGCAGTAATGAGAGAAATTTTTTTTCTTATGAGAAATATAAAATTTCAAATAGAAACTAAAAGAAAATCATGGAGGAAGCTAAATTATATTCTGAACTATTATTATTGAGAAATTTTAGTTCATTAGGATTGTAACTGAAAATCATAATTCCCCTTAGTCTGTTATTCTACCATGATTTTGCTGTTGTGAGAGGTAATACGTAAGGACATTAAAATAACTGAAGGTCATTAAAAGACAAAAGTTGCTTTCTTCTGTATTTTTAAAGAGAAGATGCCTTAGGTTCATAGAATCATAGAATGGCCCGAGTTGGAAGGGACCCCAAGAATGATTAAGTTCCAACCCCCCTGACACAGGCAGGGACACCAACGACCAGATCAGGTACNCCCCTCTCCTGATGGAGCCCAGGATACCCTTGGCCTTCCGAGCTGCAAGAGCACACTGCTAGCTTATGTTCAGCTTTTCGTCCACCAGGACCCCCAGGTCTTTCTCAGCAGGGCTACTCTCAAGGATCTCTTCTCCCAGTTTGTATACATATCTGAGATTACTTTGACCCAAGTGCAAGACCTTGCACTTCACTGTGTTGAACCTCATTAGGTTCACACGGGCCCACCTTTCGAGTTTATCAAGGTCCCTCTGGATGGCATCCCTTCCTTCTAACGTGTCAGCTGCACCATTCAGCTTGATGTCGTCGGCGTAGTTATTACTCTCTTATTTTCTGTCATACACACAGAAATTAGAATAAAATTTAAACACTCTAGGATTTATGTAAAAAAAGAAAAAAAATCCAGTTAATGGGGCTAATATCACAACTTGGTTTTGAGAGGATATTCTGGAATTTGTAGGATTAAAAACAAAAACATGCAAACACACATACAAACTTGATCATCCCATTCTAAGTCAGCTTTAAAAATATGACAGTTTTTTTCTCATAGTCTATCAGCCTGGATGTGATTGAGATCTTTAATACAAGCTTCAGTATACTTTAATAAAACTTATTGATAAGAGTCTTAGTATTCACATGAAGTAAAATTAGTATTCACATAAAGACTTCTCTAATTGCTCTTGCTCTTGTAACTAAAAGGTCGTGCCTGAAGAAGGATGTGCTCTCAGAATAGCTAGGAGCATCACCATGCATCACCAGAATAACAACAAGTGTAAACTACTGTTTTCTGAAAGATCCAATGACAAACTAATGCCACGCATTCAAATAGCGGTTCTACGGATAAACAGCGGAGACACCCTGACATATTATGTCGACCCAAATGACATACTTACCAATATTCACCCACTGAGAAAGTGATTGTTTTTGTAACCAGACAATAAGGACTGCCAGGTCATTTGTTACCACCTAAAATTTCTCATTCTTATATCTTTCACATCCAAATTCAAATTGTAAGACTCTAAAGCTTGTTTCCTTTCTGATTATCTCCTTAGTTCACACAGTCCCAAAGTCTTAAAACGATTTACAGAGAGAACTATCTGACAGTTTAGCTGTTCTCCAGGTGCCTAATACTTCTGACTCAATCCAAATGAGCATGTAGTTTAAGCAAAGTCTCCTCAAACGACTGGTTTTGTCCTGCCCTCCACCCTGGCTAGTTATTTCTATTCCCTCCCTTTATAAGGACCTTCCAGTATCCAGCGATCTAGAAAAAGAGCTACTGTCAGGTCAGAATCTGTACCACAGATCCAAGCACAGTGTAATAAAAATCTATCCCATCAGGGTTTTCTGCTAGCTGATCTCTAAATATGACAGAAATATGTGTATTTTGTAACTAGCTGTTGCCCTGTAAATCTTCTAGGCTGTAAGTAGTTTCTTTTGAAAGCTGTTCTAGTTTCACTTCCTTCCCTTTCAAACCTGACCCTGAATAGAAAAGTATAAATAGTCAGTTGCAATAGTAAGTGGAAGAAAAATAGGAATGAATTTTAAAAATTTTCACAAGCATGTTACATGGTATAAATCTACATATGCATTTTAATTATTTTGACATAAAAGAGGTAGGGGTTATGCTGGACTTAAAAGGAACTTTTGACAATTAGCCTCTGGTAAAAGTGAAGTAGCACCCTGTCAAGTAATAAGAAATACAAATAGCAATACAGAGGAAGGAAAAGGGCATTTTCATTTAATGGGAAAGAAATCCAAGTCATAGTATAGAATTTTGCTGTTCCCTGAATCATCCAGCCAAATAACCTTATACACCTTTAAATAACATAATTTAATTGCGTACACATTTCTGCTAAAATTTTACTTGACTGTGTAGGAAAACATATCACTATGTTGAGCATAACTGCTTTATTATTTCTCTCTCCAAACACAGTTGTGGCTCCCTGAGCTATATATATGTGTGTGACTTAGGGAAAGAGCCCATATCGCTGTTTTGCAGTAGTTAGTATTTGCAGAACTTCAGCTGAAGTGTTGTTCTAATAGCCTGATGACAGTCCTTTGGGGATAATACCAAAGGCATATAGCAGTATGGAGGACTTAAAGTGTGAAAATAAAAAATTACAATAAAGTGAGGACTAGTCAGTTAGGGATCTTTTTAATTTAAAAGTAACAGGATAACTTTGAATATTAAATCTTAAGGGTACAGACATGATTTCTTTCAGTTGTTGTCTTTCTCCTACGTTGTCCTTGAATTGTAGCTTTGAAAACTTCAGAAACCGTACATTTTTACATATAAATCCTAACCTCTGTCAGGGAAATCTTCCTCTCTCAGTCTACAGAACATCGTATTTTCCTGTAGCCTCTGCAGTCCTAGTCACACAAAACAATGCTCTGATCTCATTCATGATATGTTTCAATATAAAAACTCATGATTTTTTTAGCGGAAACTACTACTTCCCTGCCTCACACTCTGTCTTTCCTCTATTTAATGAAAAAAATTAACTGTTTGCATGGCCCAAAACAATGCTCAGTCCTCCTTTCATAAGGCTTTTGTAGAACTTGCATCTTGCTTTAGCCAGCCAGTGTCTAAAGAAAAGTTGCAGTAGTAAAGAGAACACTTATAACTATTTTGCCCAAACAGGGAAATGGATTTAAATACTTTTTATTTTTATTTATTTATTTATTTTTGAGTGTCAAATGTAACTGGAATGACAATTGATGCAGAACCAGGTAAGTAGCTGTCTGGTATGATTTGTTGCAAGGGATTTGTTAAGCAGCCTCAGTGGAAAAAGCTATCTTGGATGGCATAAGCTTTCATAGTTTTATTTTTCCTTCTGCAATAAAATACATTGGAATAAGACATGTCATCTATTCTTTTCTTAGTTGGGGAGGCATTTATATATAAAACTGAATTTATTTTATTTAATGCTTCTATTAAACTTATTAATATAACTTGTAATCATACATTTCTATTTATACCTATATAGAAGTAGATAAGTGAAGTGTAACTATAGCAGAACTAGAACAGGAATACTAGAAAGTATAGAAGGTATCATGATATAAGATACCATGACAAATATTGTACAAAATATGAAAATATTGGAGTAATTTTTGTATTTTATACATGTATACACACATGTATATAATTTTTCTGATATTTAAAGAAATATTTTATAAAATTGGCATATTTCTTCAATGTGAAAGCATAAATGATACATGCCACTGTAAAATGTTCATTAAGAAATTTAATCCTTACTGATAATACACATTCATTTTTAACAATCCAGGTAATTTCAGTAGAGCCGGAAGTTTATGAAATGATATTTACAAATAGAAAAAGCATGATATGGGCTTATTTCTGATGTCATTAAATAATCAGTTCTCTATGTAACGCTCATTCTTCCTTAGTGGAGAAAATATAGATGGAAAGGTAGATTATGGTAATTTTGCAAGGCACTCTTTTAACACGTTTTCTCTCATTGCTCATCTTTTTCCATTCCATCAAGCCATGCTTTTTCTTTCTTTTGGCTTTTGTTTCTCTGAAATGCTTCATACATTTCTGCATTTGATTCAGTGTTTTGTTTGGTTTCTACACTGTTGTTGCTCAAATAAAATTGGCTATAAAGAATTCTGTGCCAGGTTCTTGCAAAGCATTTGAATTGCCTGCAGTGATATCACCCAAGGCTGTTGTCTTGCTTGATTTTTATTAACCAAGCAGAGTTTGACTACATCAGCACTTGTACAGAAGCCCTCCAGGTAAGAGTGAGCTGCTGTGAGGCACAAAAGTATTCATTAACTTTCCCCCTTTTCTGTTTTGTTCAACGCTGGCTTAATGCTCGTGTTTGGTCGCACCAATAGGGTTACACATCCCAGAGTATGCTCTGTTACTTGATATGATTGACAGGTTTTAAACTGACACCCAGGAGTCTGTGAAATGCATCTGGTTTCTCTGTACTCAGCTGTAAAATAAACATTCTCTATAACGTATTCTTTTTCACAACTCTTTTCTGTCTCCTCTCTTCCTACACTACAAATAGAAGATTTATTCCTTTGTGAGCATAAGATCTCTAGACCAGTACAGGTCTGACCTTATTCAAGGCCCCTAGAAGTTGCTGCAATCCATATTGTGAGGATATGTGTGTACAGGTACGAGAGTTGGTTTTTTTTTTAAGGTAAAGCAGAATACTCTTAGTTCCCAGTGCCAAATTACAAAATCATTCTCTTTAGAAGTATTTTCAGGCTTGAAATTTTGCTTTTCCCAGACTTGAGATTTTTTGCTCATTGAGTGCTCTGATGATAAGTTTCATATGGACAACTGGCCCTTTGATTCTTCAGGAGGTTTTTTCCTTAACAATGAATGCACTGAAGACTGAAATTCATCTTTTACATTCTATTTATTTGAAAAAATTACTTTTACAATCCCAAATTTTCTCACTCCTATGAATGAAAATTCAGATATAAATTTTATTTATTTTTATTTCCATCTTATTTTTTCTCACTTTTATTTCTTATTTTTTTTTTTACTACGTTAATTGGGTGTAATAATGGTCTCACTCATTCTTTTTCTGTCTCCATCCTTCCAGTTTATGTGTTCTGAGGCCTGGATTTGATTTGGGTTTTGGTTTCTCTCCTTATTTCAGAGAGCAAATTCAAACATTATACTAGTGTAATGATAATGCATTAATGAAATATCAAAGTGTGGCGTGCTGAATGTGTTTAAATTTTAATCGATTCCATGAGTTAAAAAGAAATGCAGCTACTATTTCCAAAAGTGCATGCATAAGAATGGCACCCATAAGAAAGTTAACAAGTTGAGTGAGCTGGGACAGCAAATGTTTACCAGCATGAGCAGGTTTACAAATTACGGTAATTCTCATCTCACGTGCAAAACAAACCAGTGTATCTTAGATAAATCTTGTCATCTGACTATTATTTACAGGAATCCAGCACTGACGTTATTTTTCAGAAACACTGAAAGCTGAGACAATTGCATTCTAATAATTTATGTTTATTTCTATGTATTGCATAACTCAAGACCAACACCCCACAAGTTTTCTAGAATTCCTTCGTCCACATTACAGACTTACTCTATTGTAAATATTTTGCTTGTTTAATGAATGGTTTCTGAAAGTTTATTGAAAACAAATTATACATTGGAGTAGACATCTGATGCTCGATTAAGTACCATTTTCATTGCTTTATAATGTTTTATGCGTAATTATTGTAATGTCCCTGCACAGTATCATTTTCACTTTTTAGCGTTAGACCTACATATACATTATTGTCATTTGTAGGTTTAAAAAATATTCAGTGTTTAATTCTATTGAATATAACAGCATAACAACAATAATATCAATTCAACTTAAAAATGTTGCAAAGGAATTGTTGACATCATAAACAGTTTCTAATATTGAAACATGAAGTGGCTTAAATACTAAACACAAACAATCATGAGATTTAAATTTGAGCTCGCAAAGTCCATATGTTTGATAACATTACTTTACATGCATCCATCACCTACTGAGAAAACCTGGGCATATCTTCGTTTCTACATATTCTCTGGTGATTGTGGAGGCCTATTTGCTATCATCATGCTCTGGACTTATCTGGAGATGCTCAGGCATAACCCACATTTTTTTGGCAACATACTAGAAAGACTTCATGACTGGTTCTAACGACTAGATGACATTTTGTTTCCTTAGTCTGTGATACTACTTCTAATGCAAGTATGCAAGGCCAGCACAAGTACAGTATGCCTTTTTATTGTCCTATTACACATTGAAACTGCTTTCCTGGCCTCAGTTTGTTGAAACTCTTGATAAAAGATCCCTGGGCTTTTGAAAACTCTTTGCAAAGTGCTATGCATTGTATTATGAAAATTAGTAGATACATAGTTCTTAGTAGATATATAACCACGCCTCCCTGTGTAATGCCTTAGCTTGCTATCCTGATGTCCTGTGTGATAACATTTGGGGAAAAGTTGTTTCTACTGAATTCAGGTTTTTTGACTGTTTACCTAGCTCTGTCATACTGATGGTTTTACAGAATCTCCTCTGGGAGCAGTGTCACAATAATAAATATTTTTAAAGCATGCAATAGTTGAATGTAACTGCTACTAACAGTAGTACAAAGGTAATACAGCATTCTGTTTATTCTGCCCAAGAAGAGGTCAAAATTAGAACTAAATGATTGATTACAACATTGATAATGGATAAGGAGCTGACCTCAGCTGCAACTAGGGGAAGAGCAGATGGCAGAGGCATATGTTATGCCCTCTTATGTTAGGTAAACACAATAGCTGTCTCTCTCTCTTCAAACACCATTTATTTAGCAATAACCTTGACCATTTTCAATAATGGCTCAATCTGTCCAAGAAAAGAATTTGCTGCTGTGTACTGCTAGCATCTTTCCTCCTACTGATGAACACTTTTCCTTATTCCTCATTTTCAATGACTTCAGTGCAGCCTCTAGCTTTGTGTCTCTCTCTCAGACACATAGGGATTTAACTCCTTACAGCTTAGTTTCATTTTTGTCCACATCACTGTTCTGCTGTGCTTTTGTTTGTGTGTACGACTGCGTGTGTTGGTTCCTTTGTACCAAGACCTTTCCTGCTGAAGTTTACAAAAGCCTGTTTTGGCAATCTGCATTAACCTTCTTCATCAACTCATTAGTCTACTTGACCTTATTCTCTGCAACTCCACATACACAGAGATGACACAGTGAATTTTTGGGTTCAGATGTCAGTGTTTTGTAAACAACTCAAGCTTTCTAAAAATGGAATAATGTTGACAGTATTAGAAAAGGATGTAGGTATATGTTTAGTGTAGGATTTTTTTTACTCTGCATGTCAAAAACAGGACTCAGATTTTTGGCAACAGCTGTTTCCACACTTACCTCTGTTCTGTCTGGTCATTTACTACTGATATTTACCTGTCTTCCTCATTTTACTATCTTTCAGTTGCTGCTGTGAGAATCCTTAACATCTTAATTAATTTCATTACATCTCTACATCTTTAGAGATCCCCTGGAGAGAAAAAAAAAAAGAAAGAAAGAAAGAAAAAAGAAGAGATGGGGAGGAAAATGTAAAGCAGTCATGTGGGTTTATGTCCCAGATGCATTCATTCAGAAAAGCTGCAGTGTGTGCATTTCCTAGAACAGTTCTGAGAGTTTAGTGTGTTTAATCTTTAGACTTTGCTACTGATAGACATTTATTAGCTTCAGAAATGCTAGACTGTATCATTTCTGACTTTTTTTCTTTCTTAAGCAATTTATGAGTCTATGGTTCAATTTACTGATGAAGTAATAAATCATGACTGTCTTTAAACATTAAGAATTTGGAGATATTTGCCCAGTAAGAGGCCAGATTCAGAACAGATTATTACCTCCTAATGAAAACGGCATGCAAAGAGTGTGCACCTGTGATGCACGGACTTCAAAATCTGTAATGGTTGTTGGTATCATCAAGGAGCATGTGTAGGGCTTTAATGCCCACTATTTTTTTCACGTTCCAGGGATATGCCAAATATTTAATGCCAAATAAAAAATGGTTGGAAAGTGAGTGCTGGGTCCAAGGCAGGCTGTGCAAAGTAACCGACATCCGTGCCATTAGAGCAGGCTGTCTGCAACTATAGATGCAGACCTTGGAACACGATGATGGGAAGCAGAACCATCACTGAATGTGCTTAGTATACCTCAAAACTTGCCTACAGTATTTTTTTGGAGATGTAGTGTTCCCAAATAGATTTTTGGGACCAATCTGACAGTTAAGCACAAACTGACAGTTTAGCTGTGTGAATGACATGGGGCCTGATATCCTATACTCTCAATAGTTCACATTTCTTTATGAGTATCAGTGGAGCCAGAGTGCCTGTCCTACAAGGAGCTACACGGTCCATGCTTCTTGCAGTCGGTGAGTCAGATTTTTATGAGATGTTCAAAAAAGCAAATTTACTGGATTGTTTATCTCACTGAATAGATAGGTCTCTCATCTTCCAGGATCTAGTCCATAATGAAGTTTCCATCAGTATTGTCTTAAAGCATATGGGTATGGAAATACCACATTACAAAGAATCAGAAAAAGAGTACAAAATACAGATCTAATAGCTTACCAAATCAAGATAGAAATAAGTGTATAGATAGTACTATCTTGTTGTACTATTATAGAGTACAAAATGTGTAATTTTTGGCATTCAGAGCAACAGAAGTTTAGTGTAAGGCTGACACTACATTTCCTCCTTGCTGCCTAGAGGATAATTATTATTACAATTAGAAACTAAGTAATGAAGCAAAATAACTAAAGTCATACAATAGCTAGAATAATTTTAAAATCTATTCTCTGGGCTTGGGATTTTTTTTCAGCTTTTAATTATATCTTTTTCAGAGTGCTAAAATATATATATATATTTTCATCAAAGTAAGTTCACTGTACTTAAAATCTGTATATATATATATATATATATATATATATTAAGGATAAGGCAGATATCTATCTCAGGATTTTGAAGACCTACCCAATTAAACACACATTTGGGGTGGTGGGAGTTTTTTAGTTTGTTTGAGGTTTTTTTTTTTTGCTCTTCAATGGACTTAGATTTCTATGAAGCATTTCCAATTGGTCGCATATTGTTTGTTTATAGATTATTGGCTCAATTGATCTTTTAGAGTCCTTGTTACCCAATTCTGTGCAAACTATGTAGTCAATTTTTCAGTTTCTTTTGCTTTGTTCAATTGCAAAAGACATTTTTAAATTCTTAAAATTTGTAAAGATATTTAAGTCTCTGAAATTTTTTAAGGAGAATGTATTACATAAATGGAGGAGATAAATATCTCTATATGAAGTGAATCAACTAGCATATGATGACTAGCTTTTTTCATGCTTTCATAAATGTTTATCAAATTCTCAGAATATCTGCATAGATGAGCATGGTATGGCTCTGTGGTGTATGAGACCAGCATTTCTTAGTAGCTATAAAATACATAATATCTTTAATTGCCTTACAAACAGGAGAATTTATCAGTGAATCTGGATCCAGGATATTCAGGTATGCTGAACCTGAAGTTTCTTTTCAGGGATTTATCTCAGCATGTACCAGAGGTAACCAAAAGGAACCACAAGTCCACCAGACCCAAACAGATTTTCAGTTTATAGTATCTTAGTTGTTCATGCTTCAAAAACTGCAATGAAATGAAACTATCTTGGAAGCAGTTGTCCCAGTCTTTAATTTATGGTAGCAACAGTGGAAGGATGCTGAGTCAAAGGCCTATAGTGTTTTCTTTAAGTTGATATTTCTTTCCTCGGGGTTAGGATTTCGTAGTGAGAATTTGTCTTACTATTCTTTGTTCATCTGGTGTAACAGGTGTGCAGGAAATAAGTATTAATTTGCAAATAAATGTAAATAAAGTTTAACAAAGCACATCAACTATCAGGCTATCTCCTTTGGCTGCCATGTTGTAGTACTGAAAATCACTATGCTTATATAGCATAAGCCTAGGATGGGTAAATGCTTACAGAAAAGTGGGTACTTAACAAGTATAGGACACATAAGTAGTTCTTCCTGGGATAGATTCTGCACTCTACTAAAAATTCCTAATTGTATAATTAGGCCTACATGTTTCTGATGTCATTCCTGAAATGGCACCGTGTGTATAAGATGTGTAATTTCAGAAATAGAGTGACAAATAAGCAGTTGGCTGATTACTAATACAGTAATTTTAGATGCTCTAATTTTGATGAGTAATAGTTACCCATCTTCACCTCTTGTCAAAAATCTGTCCTTGGCAGTAAATTTAATTCCACTGATATATGTTTTTTGGTGGTGGTGGTGGTGGTGGTTTTTTGTTTTGTTTTGTTTTTTGTTTTTTTATCATGGATGTAAGTAATCCCACTGCAAGGCTTCTGATGCAAGGTAGTCTAGGTAGGATGTGACAGAACATGGAGTAAGGTCAGAGAAGTCAAGTCTGAATCATCATGACAAAGAACGTCAATCCATTGAGAATCTCCTTTGTATTTGCTAACCTTTGTCTTCAAGCTACTAGTGTCTTAGCTTTTGCAGCACTCTTTGTTAGCTTTTGTGTCCCAGGATTTGGAGAGTTTGGGCTTTTTTTAAAAAAATTAACTTTTCCTGTACCTTTAAATAGTATGAACAATTTTAACAAATAGAGGAAATGAGCAAGCAAGAGGTTCAACTGTTTAAAAAAAAAAGAAAAAAGAAACATGATGATGGAATCCAAGTGAAAGGTGTGGACAGAAAGGAATGGGGCCCTGAAACTCATGGGGAGCTAGACAGAGACAATAAAAAAAGATTATGTGTCTGTGAATAGCACAAATGTGTGTGCTGTGAGGAGATGCCTTTTCATCCATTGTCACACAGAAAGACATCACTGTGCTTATCTTAACATCAAGACTTTCTTGGAAGGGTGCTTTACTTTGTTCTGCGACAAAAGATATTCAGTTCTAGATGACATTTAAAAACTGTAATTCAAAACTGCATCTCTTATTTCCTACAGCAGAGTAGAGCGTGCGAATAATTTTAGCAGGTGTTATTAGAGCTGATAGGGGGTAGAAGGTGAATCAAAAATGCTGATAGGGATTTTCTCAGTTTGCCGCTGCTGGGACCCTGCAGAGTGTAGCCAGTCTTGGTTAAAGCTGCAGTGTGCTTGCTCTTTATGAGAAATCTCTCTTTTTATATTATCTCAACTGTGAAATCTATTTACAGAAGAGGAATTTTCCATTCACCTTTCCTAAGACCATTTTATTTTGCTGCTCAAAATGGAAGGGCAGTCTGCAGCTATGTATGGAAAACTAGTGTGACTCTTTACTAGGAATATAAATGAAACATCTTCCTACAAGCTCACAACTTTCATTTTCTGTGTAGGTCTAGACAGTTCACTGGTTGGGACTATTCACTCACTACAAGCTATTACACTGTCACTTTTAGCTTGCTTTCATTTTTTTTTCTTTTTCTTTAACACGTTTGCCTAAAAGTAGGCCAGCCTGATAGATTGATGGTGGACTGAAATACTTTTATATCCCATGTTCTGGATTTTCCAGCTTTAAAAGCACTCTGAAAAATACTGTGCTTAAAAGGAAACTGGCATATTCTATTTATTGATTTGTATTGTCTTTAGTAGAATCTATTTTTAAAAAGAACATTAAAAAGTTCCTTAAACGGGAAAAGAAATCAGTCTGTATATGCATTAAAGTTGTTTTGCAAATTCATATTTTTGGGGAAGGGAAAATGGACATTTGTTCTAAATAAATCTACACATCTTGATGCTGTAAATAAATTGGTAACAATTGTAGAATGAAGTTGCTGCTGGTGAAATGACACACTATTTTTTTCAGCTGCTTTTCTTTTCTGATGATCAAATTCCCATTCTGCAAGGTAAGGAAATGAACGCTTCTTCCCTTTCTGTACCCTAGACCCAATTTCTTCCCTCTTTTTGCTGGCTACTATTGCTGAAACGACTTCCCACTCTTGTGCAGCAAATTCATCTCCCTCTGTCTGTGGCTTAGTCAGAACATCTCTGAGTGAGGTACTTGACTAGGATTTCTGTGAAGATAATGAATTGTTCTCCACAAGCAGCATTTTGAATGCAGAGCTGTTGTCAGTACAGAGATTTGAGTTACTTTCCTGACAGGATAAGGAAATACAGACAATGACAAATTTTCTTGCCCTAAGTTCACTCTGCGTGTTATTAATATTGTGCAGGGATGTTTTTTTTTTGTTATTTTGACTGAGAAAGGGATTAAACTGTTTGTAAATCTCTGCCATTCCCTTTGCACACTGCAACCTCCCTGATGCTGCTGCCAGAACCCTGCAAAGTGCAGGGAGAACAGCGAACCTCACACCTGGAGTCAGGCTGCTGAGTGGAACTGCCATGCTGCATTTGTGTGTTCCCAGGTTAGGCAAAAACTTAAGTTTTGAGTTCTGTTTCCCAACAGCCAACAATTGTTGAATCTGACAAGCAGGAGCTAACTGTGCACTTGTAATATTTGCATTTCAGTGTTATTATTAAAATTCAAATTACATAGCCTGTAGTCATTTTGGCTAGTGTCAGTGGGACCAATGTTTTTGCAGAGTTTATGTAGTTTTCAGATTTTTATGTAGTTTTAGATTTTTTCCTCTTTTCCAAGTAATGTAGTGTCTTAGTTTCTAACAGAAATTACTTCTCTCATAGTGTCTGGTGTGAAGCTATGTTTTGGTTTCAGAAGAGAAACAAAACTGATAACGCCTGGCAGTGTTGAACACAGCCAAGGACATATTTTGTTCCTCAGCGAAGCAGTTAGGAGGCGTAAGCAGCCGGGAACTGGGAGGGCACAGGACCAGGGCAGCTGACCCAAACTGACCTAAAAGCTATTCCATACCACATCACATCATGTGATTTTCATGGAAGAGGAGTCTCTTGCTCAGAGGGAGGGGCTGCTGGCCGGTTGGGTATCAATCGTTGGTCCCTTGCTTTGTGTATCATCTATTGTTTCATATATATACATGTACTGGTATTTCTTTTATTCTCTCTGCTATCTTAAAAAATAGCTTTTATCTCAGCCCACGAGTTTTACCGTATTTATTCCTTAATTCTCTCCCTCATCCCACTTGGGAGGGGGGACAGTGAGCGAACAACTGTGTGGAGTCCCATCTTTATGTAGCTATCTGGTGGGTCAAACCACAATGTGTAGAGAACGTCAATGAATCATAATTCTATGAGGGCTGCTTTGAAAGTAAAGTCTCCTATTTTATTGTGTTGGCCCATAATGTCAGAGGTGGTTGATGGTGGTATGGCAGCAGAGGTTGAACCTTCCCATCAATATCCTGTTCCATGTTGTTGTCGTGTGACAGATGACAGCAGAGGGGCACTCTGACACAATGGCATCTGACATGGAAGTGTGGATGAAGCAAAGGTGTGGAGCTCAATTTCTCCATGCGGAAAAAGATGGCACCCACTGACATTCGTCAGCACTTGCTGAACATTTATGAAGTCCAAACAGTGGATACCAACACAATGAGGCGGTAGATGATGCATTTCAGCAGAGGCAGCAGCAGTGTGAAAGATAAGCCACGTTCCAGATAGCCGTGCATAGCTGTCATGCCATGAAATGAAGAGCATCTTGATCAACTAATCTGTGCAACTTTGTGGATTACAAATGGAACTGAGTACAGTGCTGAACATTGGCTTCTAGGCATTGGAAACAACCAATGTTGGAATATTGCCAAGTTTGCTCCATGTGAGTCCCACAATTGTTCACATGGGAACAGAAAGAACACCACAGGCAAGTTTATCAGAACCTATTAAACCAATACAAGGCTGAAGGTGACGGTTTCCTGGGTCTCTTCATTACTGGTGATGGGACATGGTATCACCACTATGAGCTGAAGTCAAAATGGCAGTGCATGGAGCAGTGATGTGTGAATTCCTCATTGAAGAAAATGTTCAAGGCACAGTCATTAGCAGGTAAAGTTATTTGCACTCTTGAGATAGAAAAGGGGTGGTCCTTCTGCATTTCCTGGAACCTGGACAAACCGTCAACTCTGACTGTTGCATCATGATGCTGACTAAGATGAAGGCTCAAACTTCCAGAGTCAGGCCAGAGAAGAAGACTTGCAACATGACAACACCAAGTCCCATACCAGTTTGAAGACACATTGCGAGTCTTTGCTGTACTGTTTTACCACACTTACTGTGTAGTCTGAATTTGAGGCCTTCCAATTTCCATCTATTTGAGTCATTGAATGATTGACTGCATGGGCAACGTTTTCCTAGTAACAATGATGTCATAGCAGCTGTGAAATAGCAGGTCACCTCCACTGGTGCAGATTTATATGAGCATGGCAGGCAGACTCTTGTTCATGGTTGGTGAAACTGCATAGCTAATGGTGATGAGTACATTGAAAAAAAGCGTTTTGTAGCTGAGAATTTGCTCTATCAGATAATGTTATTGTGCTCTTTCTATTTGTTGTAGTTTTCAGGGAAATAAATAGGAGGTCCTATTTTTGGAGCGACCTATGTACCTTTCATGTTTGTAGTATCATATCTTCTGTCTCCTAAATAGTTATCTTTATGAGCAAAAGAGGGAGATCTTTTTGCCTCCTATTCCTTCCATTGCTATGAAAGCATTTTCAGTGAAATGTAAGTTGATTTCTCCCCTGATATCTCACTGTGTAAGTGACACTGTTAAAGAGCGTGGATTAAAATTACCAAGTTAGGGAACAGAAATGGAACAAACTAGCCTTAAGCTACTTTGGTCTTTGGCTCATTAAATCCCCTTTCTGAAATTGCTGTTAAGGAGCAGGCAAGTTAGCTATACTGAGCAACCCATTTACAGGCAGAAATAATCAAGCATTATAAAAAGCCTTTTCACTTTTCCTACTCATGGGAGGAAATATTTTAGCATCTCTTGTGAATTAAAACAAAGAAACTAATACATAAAATTCAAATTATTTTCATGCCCTACAAAAGGTTTTAAAGGTATTTTCGATTTCACCGGATACATTATGGACTTAATTCCTCACAGATCACTCCATGTTACACTCTTGAACTATTAAAATCAATGCAATTCCATCTTAAACTCTTAAAATTCAGAGCTGATGTGTACATGTACATTCCCATTCAGTGAAGTAGAATTGGACTTTTTTTTTTTTATTTCAATGTCTGTCCCAGTAGGATGGAGTTACATAATGTTATGCAGAATTACAGCACTGACTTCTCTGAAACTAGGTTTTCATCCCTGTTTCTATTAGAAATGGTTCATTTTTCTTCAATATTATTTCTCTTCCTGTTTCTTATAGCTAAAGAAACATTAATAAGGCAATTATAAAATGGAAAAGCTAATAAAAATCACTGGGGTTAATATACTCACTAATACAGATAGTTCTATGCATTTTTGAAAGAAATGGAAAGAAAAAGAAATGTTACTTTTGTCCTTCAGGGTTGATACCAATGACTTCCATATACCTCCTATTTTCTACAGAGCTGCAACAAGATAAAAGTTCATGCACCCTAACTGTTTCTGATGAAATGACTGAAGATTTCCAAATATCAAATAAAGAACTGTCCTGTATATGTAGGTTGCTCCAAAAGTAATGCCTCCTGTTTATTTTCATGGAAACTACAACCGCTACAAAGAGCTCATTAACACTATTTGATAGAGCAACTTCTCAGATACAAAGCACTCTTTTTCAACAGTCACCACCATTAGCTATGTGTTTTCACCAGCAATGAACAAGAGCCTGCATGCCACACTCATAAAAATCTGAACGAGCAGAGGTGACTCGCTGTCACAGTCGTCACTGCTGAAATGCACCAACATATTGGTCCGATAAACATTCAACAAATATTGATGAATGTCAGTGGGTCCCATTTTTTCATGGAGGAGTTCAGTTCCACACCTTTTCTTCATCTATGCTTTCATGACAGACTCTGTTGTGTCAGACTGCCCCTCTGCTGCCATCTGTCACACAGCAACAAAATTGAATGGAATGAAATACTGGCAGGGAGGTTAAGTCTCTGCTTCCATACCTCTAACATTCGCCTCTGACATTGTGGGCCAACAGAGTAAAATAAGAAGCATTACTTTCAACGCAGCCCTTGTATAAGATCATCTCCAGTTCTTTTCTTTTTGGCAGACAACAAGCCCTAGTGGGTGAGGTGAGAGTTGGTAGAAAGTCTCCAGTTATCCTCCAGAATTAAGCTTTTCCTTACAACTCTGAACTACTTAATCATTCTGTATAAAATTCAGAAATAGTATTCTGAGGGAGTGTTAGGTACCCATCCATTTGGTTACTTTGGCATGCTAGGAGTTTGAAGGAATTTGCAACCTACCTGCTTGGACTTGAGAAGTGTTTAGGCTTGTGAAGTAAATCTGACATTTCTTACACTGATGCAGCTTTTTCGCCTGGAAAGTAAACATGCAGACACAGGTACAGCCGTAAATCTCAGTCTGTACCATGATGATGTGCTGATATTCTCTCACTTTGCTTTATTTAAAATTCACACACCATTAAGTTGCATTGAACTTGCCATTAAAAGTCACATTTCTCTCAGGACTCAATTCTATTCAGAGCTGGCAGCAAAATCTTTGTGATTCAGAACATTTTATTTATGGAACCAGTTGGCATGCATACAACTCTATTTAACTTTCTATTTTTTTGCATTCTAAATAAACTACAGACACCCTAGCCCTTTTAAACGTGAATGTCTTTTATCTGAAGTCTCCAATTCTGCTTTAGACCTTGCTGTCATAATTAATTTCACTGTTTCAAATGTGTGATAATTGTAACTACCTTTCTGTGACTTAAGTTGGAGCTCATGTGAGTATCACTGGAAAGCTTCCTTCCTGATATCCGTAAAATAGTATCGGGAATATGAGTTTGTAGCTTCAATAATTCAGGTACTCCTAAATTTTTCTTCCAAGTCTGTTATATGAGAAAAGATTAACCTAATAGCAACGTATTTCTAGGCCTACAGCACATTTTTAAGGTTACTATTAGAATATAATGCCGGAACTCTTGAACTACTTTAAATACGTTAATATATGCCTTAGGCCAGACTTACAAGGCGTGTAAAGCTGTCTAACCCTGAAGAATCAATGAAGTTATTCCAAATATTAGACCCTTCAGATTTAATCTGTGCTTTGATCTGTCCTAGATAAAATCTCATTTTTCACACTCCCAGATTACATGGAAGTTGATATTCGTGTAAGGTCCTAACTGGTAACGAGGGTTCTGAGGGATGTATATTTGGCAATATGGAAGTTTAAAAAAGGGTGTGCTTCACAAGGCTTCTACATCAGTTTGGACTATACTTAGTTTGGGCATATTTCTGAGGACAGAATGGTGTGCATTCTGGAAAATTAATAACAGATGTAGTCACATTGCCTAATTTCATTCCATATTTAGTTTGTCATATTCAGGATAGTCTCCAACATGCCTATCTCCTGTTCACTCTTGCTGCGGCTAATACTTTTTCTGCCTCCAAAATATACACACTCCCAGAAAGCCCTGTAATTTTAGAGAACAAGACAGATTAAGGACACAGCTGAGACTGTCAAATTTATAGACCTCAACAAGAAAAAGCCATAGCCTGTACATTGAGGAAAGTTTAGGTTTTAGTAGGAGATCTAAAAATCAGAGAAGAATTTTAGTGGAGTTTAGTAGCATGTTGAAACTTTCAGCTATTTAGCCAGCTATTCCATTAAATATTAGGCTTACCCATATTTCTTTTTTTTTTTTTTCCCAGAATAACTTACTTTAGTAATTTAATTAGAAGAACTGTGTATGATAAATTCTTTGGGCCAATGCTAAAGAAAGTCCACAGAATATAGAGTCTGACCTCACAGTACTGTGAACAACAATACAATGTTTTGATATTTACTTGCCAAAAGTGTTTTTGCACCATTTAGGTTCCTATCTCTTTTGTCATTGGATTTTGGCACTTGTATTTAACAAAGTATTTTTTGCTACCACAGTTCTGCAGTCCATGCAGTGATGTCCCTGAGGGAAAAAGTAGACTGTTTAATGCACTCTTGTCCTAGAATCACACAAACATCAAAGGCATTGTATGTATTAATAAAATACACTTCCACAGAATGGCTTAGAAATTAACATTAGACTTCTAGTCTGTGCGTAGTGCCATGCTGTTCAAGGATATGCTCCAAATATTCTGGTAGAAACCTGTCTCTTCTTCAATATGTTTTTCGAGACTGTATTCCTAATTGACTATTGCTTTTAATAAGAAGTAATATGCTACATAAATGCTAGACATCATATTATAAATAAGCTATCTTTTAATGCATGTAATAAATCTATCCTGTATATATATTAATCTCAAATCCTGTCACACTGTGTCCAATACCTGTACATGTTTTTAAGTTCTGAAAAGCTGTTCTCAAGACAGCAGGAGTGTGTTCTGGTCTTAGATACTCTACGGTATGTAATCTTGTTTCATCAGCCAATGTACATGTGTGCGCAAACACAGCAGGTGACTTTTGGAGACATGAGGTGAAAGCAGATGCATCTCAGATTTTGGTGGTGGAGGTGAGAAGTTCAAAAGAATGCTCTGCCTACTTTTAATTTCGTTTTTCAGGCATATAGTAATAAATCAAGTTTTCTAATTTTTCAAGTACCGATGCTTCTTCCCTGTCCTGAAATCTAGATTTGATTCCCTCAAGGGTTAGAAAAGAGAGGTTTTGTTTCTTGTACAGATTTTTAGAAGTTTTTCTTTGTACAAAGAAAATCATATGAATCTATTCAAACCTTCAGTGTTAAAAACTAGGAAATTCAACATTTATTTTTTTCAGTTAGTGGCCAAACAAAACAAAATGAAATCTTTTTAAGTCAAAATAAAACAGAATTGTTGGATGCATGAATTTGAATGTGTTGAATGTTTTGAAGTTAGTGCCAAGTACCATGTAGTTCCAAGAATAAGGTGTTCTCTCTCCTTTGGGAGTTTTCAGTGTTCACTGCAATACTATGATAGTTTAAGTTTTGAAAATGCCATCACAGAGGAAGGGTTTAGATATATTTTATAGAAAATGTCCAAAATTTCAGACAAAGCTATATCTCAAACTTTTGCTAAAATTAAAATAACATTAATCATTTCAGCATCCTGTCATCAAATATTCTGCTTAAACAAAAATCTGTATTTATGTCCATGCCCTATATATGACTCATCTCAAAAATTCTAGTATCTTTTCATGGAAAGCACAGCTATATTGGTTGCTGCCAAGAGGCATTAATATTGAGCAGAAATGGGGCAGGAGATCAGACTAGACTTGGTCTTCATTCAAAGAAATGAATACTCAAATAGGAAGTTACAAATTAGTTTGTATTTATCAAGACATTGGCGGCCATATTTTGGAGAGCTTCGTTTAAAAACATTCTATAAATAGTATTACAAAATAGTGTAAAAAAGTTTATAATGTTGAGTTTCTTTCCACCTTTTTGTCTAATCACCTACTAAAGTGACAGAACACAATAAATGCTGTCTGCTAACAACTGGTTTTTGAAGTTTTTGCCATTCTCAATGTGATACTTGAACTGGTCTTTTTCTCCAGCTGTCACATTTCATTAGCTCTTTCAATTCATTTTACTTGCACAAGATCTTTTTTCCTTATAGTTTTGACACAGTTTTGCCGCTGTCTTAAAATCACGCCAAACTGTGAACGTGTAGTTGCTGGTAACACTTGAAAGACAAGACGGTACCTGCAAAATATGATTCTGGTTTATTGTTGCTACAGATTACAAGGATGTGTTTTGGGTCTTTTAGAAGTATGCTTCCCAGCTTGAACATGAGACTTCAGAAAACTATTCTCAAGCTTTACCTTTGCAATGGGAATTCCAGTTCATGTGAGGCTGAAGTATAACAAACAAGAAGGAAGGAGGGCAAATAGGTATGTGTGAAAGTATTGTGCAGGCTGAAAGTTATCATCTGCGTTGCTGTCTTTATGGGCAGGGGATCTATTGGAGCGGTATCTGCCTGGACAAGACATTTGATTGTCTGTGCCCTGCGGTTCAACTGTCTTACAATGAGAATAATGTATATCCTATCTTCCATCCACATTGTATTTGAGCTTTTCTATTTGGGCTATGATATTCAAGAAAGCAACTATCTTTTATTGTGTAAATGAAGAATGCATTAGTAAAAGTTAGTTCCATAAGATAGATAATATATATTTTAGTTGGCACCATGATAGCTCATAAAGTTTTCTCTGAAACCCCAGTGACTTCTTCATCTGAAATTCAGCATTTTCACTAGTCCGTCTAGGACCTTTCAGTCATTTTTTCCAGTCATTGAATTTTATCATGAGGCTATTTAGCATTTATTATAATGCTGCTACAAGTATATGATTAACTAAGGATCTCTGCTGTCATTTAATTTGTTTTCCTACATCATGCTGGGGAAGTAAATCCTGAAAATCAGAGCTTTAGCATACCTAGGAGATCAAAAGCTAGGCTAATACCAATCTTTGATTTGTGATTTTACAAGGACTCTTAAGCCCCTGGGGTCTCCCCAGTGCCACCTATGTGACCTGGCCACCCCCCTTTGTCCCCACAGCCCCTGACATTTTCCCATCCCTGTCACTGCAGCTCAGTGCAGCTCATCTAATGCTATCTGAAGGGTTATTATTCAATGCTGAGACTTTAAAGGCAAGGCGAGGATACATGTGAAAACAAGACAGGGAGGTAGCAGAAAGCTTAACAGGGAGCACCCTGAGGGATTGAGGACAAGAAGTGAAAAAGGCAGAGCTGTGGATGTGTGTCTTCACTGTGTCATGGAGGTTGTGCAGGCACCAGTGAGCCTCACAGAGCTCGGCCCAGCCGTGTGCAGGCAGCACCGCTGCCAGCCTGCAAGGAGCATGGCTGGGACACACACACACGTGCACTCTCCATAGGAGGAGGCAGTGTTGAACAGCCTGTCCACAGGCACATCAGTCAGATTTGCTACAGTGCTTCTGCCACTTCAAGGGATGTTCACATTGTGTGAACACTTTTTTCTCCTTTACACACAAGCAGAGATGTTTTGGGTGGTAAAAGCCATGTGTCAGACAAGCTGGGGGTGATGGAACCTCTCTGACTATAAGACCCATGTTGCTGGCAAAATGAGTATTTATCTTGTCAACTGCTGACCAGGAGATTTTTGAGGCTTTCTAAAAAATGTAATCTTTCCCTGAGGAATTTTTTGGATGTATGTGTATTTATATTAATCAGGAAAGCCTGACTCACGAAGTGATGGGAAGAAATCTGCTGATGCTTCGAGATTCTAACTGCAAATGAAGCAGCCACATATACATATGTATGTGTGTGTGTGCGTATGCAAAACCTAGTACTGTGGGATTGTAGTCCATAGCTAGGGCTCCTATAAAAGAAACATCTACCAATAAAATAATGAATTATATTTGTATTAAATGTGTATGCGTCTAGAAATGCATACAGTTAAACGAACAAGCCAAAGTGGAGCTTACTTAGTTCCATAGTTAACTTTTTTTGCTTTACTAAAATGAATTAAGCTCTGTTTCAGGGGAAGACTCAAGGTGTAGTTGTGGATGCATAATGGCACCAGCTATGCTTGGTATGCTCCATATTTATCTGATATTTTGCGCTCTGACCACTCACATTCTCCAGCCTTGCTGCTATCTACCCTTTTCCAATTCCCTGTCAGGTAGGAAAGCAAGAAAAATAACCTTCAAAAAGAAATTCAGAATATGTTCCTGACTTCTATGCTTAAATAGTTGAGAAAATACTGTTGAAGACTTCTTACTCTGAAGTATGAAACTTTCCAGAGAAAAGAAGTTCCTATTTTCTTCTTAAATGTTAAATGCCTCAGAAAATGCTAACTTCTTGGGGCTGATCACTGTTTTTAAGGTTAAAAGGAGCAGTACTTTGGCTATTCCTCAGTATTTTTCTGTGGAAAAAGTAGTGCTTTCCTTCCCAGTAACAACAGACTTCTCAAGAAGCAGTTCCTTCCCATGCCCACTCTTTGGCTGATTCTTTAAGTCTTTTTTTACTAGAAGTACTTCCCAAGATCTGCATCCTGTTTACCAGAAATTTAAAGCAATATGAAGTCCATAATTTTTTCATAAAAGGCTACAAAACCTCCAACACTGAATAGATCTTTTTTTTCTACTCTTTATAGAGCTACGACAGTAATGTTTTTCAATGGGAAAGAGCTTAGTGAAGAGCTACTTCCAATATATTCACCCTTCCAGGAAGTTTTACCCATCACCTCACTGATCTGTCTGTATGGGACATCAAAGTCCAGAGTTGAGAACTGTGAATATTTGCTTTTGCAGACAAGAGTAGCCAAATCTCTGCTTATCTTAGTGCTTTTGAAATCTGAGTCCTTTCAGGGTTTTCAAATTTCAATTTTAATAAGATATTTTTGATAAATTTTAAGTTCAGATACGCAATCTGCCAAAAGTAATAAAATCTTTCTGTACCAGAGAAGCATCACAACAATACTTTGCGTAAAAGTAAATGATAAAATGATAAAAGTAAATGATTTTTGTCCTACCTCAAATTCTTCATGAAATTAAGGGATTTTGCTGTTGGAAATGGTCATTTAACTGTAAAAATTGTACATTCCCTCTGAAAACTGTAAATGTATGGAAATGCATACCTATACGCTGGAGGTGGAATTTCACCTTTCTTACAATGAATATCTCTGCTCTCTCTGACAGAAGTGGCAATTGTTTTATCTTGGAGCAATTACACAAGAGCCCCTGAAAATATCAGTTTTCATAAAGCTACTCACAAAGGGAAACCTGGAGGAATGGTTTGAGTGCTAGTCAAATGATGCATGAATATGATGCCTATTGTGGGAATATAATATTCCATTCTTTTCTGTTAAAAGGAAAAATACATATTTTAAATGATCATACCTCTCAAAGAGGGCATACAAGGTGTAATGTATATCAGCCATTGACTAAAAATGATAAATATGTATTGCTGCAAGTGTCTTCTCTAACTACACTGGGTGACACTGTTTCAACTGTGCTTTGGCTAAAAATACGACTTTACATCTAATGTTCCATCTGTGTCGTTGTAACGTAATTCAACTGCAGGATGCAAACTCCTGTTTCACTGATTCCCTGTGTTTTTGTACTGAGAAACATCAAGGAGAGTGAAGTGGAAAGCAGTTTTGTCCATATATGAAATATTGTTGGATAATGTCCTAGTCTGGATGTCACTGTAGACCTGATTCAATGAAAAGATTGATTCAGAATGTTCTAGGATCTTAAATGGATTTAACAGTGTTCTTTAAGGATTCTGATTTCTGTCGAGTGCAAATTTCCAAGTAGGTGCTGTCACTGCAGATATATATATTTGGTGAGATTAACAGACTAATTTCTACAGGAAGGTACCAGGTGTGATATGGCAATTGATATTTGTAGAAAGCTGTCTGGCTACTTGAAGTGCTACATACAGTTGTGTGATCCCGTTGCTTACACAGACTTTAACAGGATAAATTGTCCTTATTCCTTTTATTTATTATTGATTATCCCTTCTAAGAACCCTAAGTGTTTCCTATTCTGAATTGGCATTTCCCTTTAAGAACTTCTAGTGCAGCACTAGGATACTGAAACTTTATTAAGCTGTATCATTTTTCAAGCTCTTTTCTTCCTGCATGATATGCCAATACCTAATTACTGCTACTACTCAGATGTGCTTCAAGCTGTGGGCTTTTTTTTTTCCTCCATGCAGCAGGTGAAAACACCCACACTGTATAAAACTCTTGCTTTCTTCTACATTTAAACAATAATCATGTCATCAAAGCAAAAGTGAGTGACTAGAAGCACATTTAAGGATGGATCCTGCTCTGCTGAAATTATATTGAAATTATGTTTGCTATCTTATACCTCATTCGTCTGAGAAAGACAATTATGCAGGGATTTAGGCTATTGCTGTCCTTTCTATGATAAAACATAGAACAGCATTGATGAGGTTTCCAAAGTCCTAGCCAGGACTTACTATAACCCTGAAAAAGGCATAGCAAGTATAAAGAAAAAAAAAAGAAAAACTCATTCAATGAGCCTTAGTTTTCTATAAAACTGGGATATAAATGAGTCTAAGAATCTTATCAAATACATTAATGTATTTCACTGACTGCAGTAATGCTATCCTGACTGATACTAATGGTGGTGGCTGGAGAGCAGCCTCTGTCTTACAAAAGCTTCTAATACCATTTCAGTAAATAACCTCTTGATAATTATTTGTTCTAGAAAAGCCTGAAGGTCTGGCCAAGTAGGACAACTGGCTGTGGGAAGGTGTGTGTGCAGTACAGTTTCACTTCAGGGCTTCATGACCTGTGCTAACAACATTGAAAAGGAGCAGTGAAGAATCTTGCTCTTTCTGCCATGTTGCTGGGCCTTGGAGATGTGGGGGTTTTTCACAAAGGAAATGTATAAGCTATCAGGTAGCTCAGCTGTGAACTGAAATCTGCAGTGTTTCTGGCAGTGGCTCAAGTTCTGCAATGGACACCAAGCCATGAGTTTGCTCCCTGGCAGAGGTAGGGCAATTGCAGAACAACCATTGCCAGTCTTGGAGCAGAACACCTTGCCATGAATGAACTTATGCTGCACAGGAAATGGGATAAAATTCCCCCTTACAGATCAAAGTTACTTTTCCAATTTTAATTCAAAGTAGATGAAACTTACTTTCTCATCAGGACAACTAAGGTTTTTTCCAGGTTGCCCTGTTCATTAGTTCATTCTCTGAGACTATAAGGTGACTTCTTATATCATTGGCTTTCTGGTGAAGGCCTGTAACAGGAGTGGTACAAAGAAGGGGAAAAAAAGTTAATTCTGAGAGATGGGGTTTGGAGTCTTGCAATTGCAGGCAATACAACTGTCCAGTCAAAGCTTACAGAACAGACAGGAACAGGAAAATTTACATTTGTACCATTATGGCAAAATTGTTAAAACAAACCTTATGAAGGATTCTTGCTTGGGCTGAATCCATTTAGCAATTTAGAAAGCAATTGATCTTGTCTGTAACACATGCTGCAGGACTGACACTTGGAAGAAGGGAAAGGGAAAAAAAGAGAAAGAAAAAGGAAAAAGGTAAATGCCTTCTCAAGAATCTGAGTCTGCCAAACAACTGCCCTCAGTGTTAGATCAGCCTGCCCGGTAGGTACTTGACACTGTTTAAAAGAAATGGTGGCAGCATACAAGAAATGACATTACAGATCTGATACGTGTACTGCAAAACATGCAGGAAGAAGTATCTTTGCATTTTGCAGCACTCTGACGCAGCACACACAGAAGAACTGTGCTTGGAACCGTGTCTTGGGAAGGCTCACCTCGATGAAGGGGCAAGCAAGGAAACTCCATTAGTCACTCCTGAGCACGTTGGTTGATGAAGCCACACAGAATTACATACTTCTGGACCCTACCATTACATGTCCCATTTGTATTTTGGCCTGGGACTGCATGACTAAATCTCCGACATCTGGAAGGACTGTTGCTAGGCTAAACAAACTGCAGTATTGCTTGCTCCAAGCTGATTTCTGGGCATGTTGCATTGGAGCTGTACTATTGGAAAGGGGCTCCATGAGCTGTTTTCTCACTGCACACAGACCTTATCCAGCTGCTGTGGGAGCGTCCAGAGCTCTGTCTTGGTATATCACTGATGGGTAACAACATTTTTCAGTTTATTTAAAGAGCACGTAGTGTGAATGTTGTGATTACAGTTAGAAGCCAAAATTCTACTTCCCTAAGGGAATAACAGGTTGCAAGCAGGAAGGGACTTGCCCATACAGTGTGCAATTAAGTCACTTTTAAGATTGCTCTGGAAACATGTCTGCTACTTGTGTTTAAACTATGCTAACACAAATTTTTTAAGAATAAATGGATAGTGCTGGCTAAAATCTAGACAGCTTGGATACAGCTGTTCAGGATGATACGGATCTATGTGCTTGTGGCTGCGTAATGGATGTGTAAATTATGCAATGTCCCGTGGTGGCAGAATGTACATCAATACTTCTACATTTATGCATCGGTATTGAGCTATAGTTTACAACCTGTTCAGATGATACGCTTACCATTTAAGTACAGAGACCTCATACAGCAAAGCGATTAGGTAAATTAAGTACATAGGCTTGAGTTTAATTCTAAGCCTGGGACCAATTATAATGAAATCAAGAAAACTGATTCCACGTAAAATTCCAGCCACCTCCCAGCTCTGGAAATATTGTACAAGTAGGACTGCAGAAATACTGTGTATGTCTCTGAAAGAGTTTTCTGATGTGAAGCTCAACACAGCTCCTTAAATAATATTCACTAGGACAGAGTGTGTCCTAGCACTTGATGCTGCCAGCTCCCAGATTGACTTTTGCAGGTTAGTGGGAAAAGCACTAATCTATGTTTTCCAAACTTGTGTTGGATTGCAGACAAGAGAGTTTCTGCAGCCCTAGTATTTGGCTCTGTTGTTTCCTAAGAAACAAANAAAAAAAAAAAAAGAACGAAAGATCTGAAAAAAAGATAAAATCTTGTCCTGCCTATGCCTAGAAGCTGAGAGGTCAGCTCAGCAGTATCCCATCTCTGTAACAACAGTTTCTGCCTTTTGGAATATTCTTGTCTCATTCGGTTTTCTTCTGCTGAATGTTGGTCCTCTGTAGATAGCTAAAAGATTCCTCTGCTAGCTTAGGGGATCTTGATCTGCTGTAAATGTAGTTTAGTCTGCAGTGTATTGTTTCTGTGTGCATATCAATAGCACACCTACGAGCTTTGGTGGAGATGATCCCCATGAATCCTGATTGATCTACATATTTACTTTTTCTGTTAAGAAAACTGCATTTACAAACTTAATTTGTAAGCTTTTGAAGTAATATTCACAAATTATTCATCATACAAGTTATTCTCGTCTTCAGCACACTGCAGTTTCATTTGTCTTTTGTTTTATTAGAATTGCTTTGAGTATTTATTGACAGTACTGCTTCTAGGGTTAGTACTTCATGCAAAGACTGCAGAAATATTGATTTAACTCACTGCCCATTGCAGGCTGAGATGTGGTTGACTAGGTATTACAGTTCCAACACCAACATTTTTATAGGAAAGAAACACCATTTTATATACCAGATGGTGAGAGACTGTTACAATACATATATTTTAAAATCTATTATCCGTGCAAAAAAGATACTAGTTCCATACACTTACTTTCACCTTTCCTTAAAATATACTATGCATCGTATAATGCTATTGTAAACCTGAGCTTACAATCCTGCACAAAATGTTAATTGTCCAGGCTCACCTGCCTTGAGCTGGACGTGTGTTATGAGTAGATGATATGAGCCCCAAGCCCAGCTGCATGGTGAAACAGAGCTCTTCAGGAAAGTATTTACACTGCTTTTCAGCAGCATCTCACTTAGAGCTGGAGTCTTTTACTACTGGCAGAAATTACTAATGTATGAAGGTAAAGATTTATGAAGAAAGCACTGTCATAATTCCTGTAGTCTACAAACCAGAAAATATCTGAGGCTGAAGAAACTAGTTTACAGAGTACAAGAAATGCAAAATTAGTGGAAGAGATTACCCATCTCTTACAGTCTTGCTCAGTCAGACACAGCCTATGCCTGACCTAATCCATTATCTTGTCAACACTGACAAGAGAATATCATTTTTATTGAAAGCCAGAAATTTAAACTTCAAAGGAAACAAAGTAAAAATGCATAGTCTGAACTCTCTGCAAGTAGCTAGATTTGTATTCTGTTTCCCAGGAAAAATCATGCAATGCAATTTAATTTTAGAAAAATGGCACTTGGATTCGAATCTCACTCAGAACTCGGCTAATTTCTGCTATGATACCATGTATCTGTGAAATACTAACCATCCATCTATAAGTAAGTAGAATCTAATTAAAAGTTTAAAAGTACAATTTAGAAATTGTACGTGGAGTGGCCATTTTTTTCCCTTTGGACAATTTTAATTTGGTCATAAATAACATGTTTAAATACTTCATTCTGAATGTACAGCCTTAGAGAGTTGTTCTGTCCTCCAGATATTTGTACTTAGCTCTGTAACAGAATATATTAGAAAAAAATGATAGAAAATTTCTAGGAATGTAGAAACATCTTCTTTGTATGCAGTTCAGTTATTTCAGTGCTTTCATGTGCACCTTTTTCATCACTCAGCATCCCTTTGATGAATTCCATAAGAGTAACCAAATTTAAAATAAGCTAAATTAATATATTGGAGAAACGTTTTGGGTCTCTACATATCCATTCTTTGGGAACTAATTAAAATTGATTTTGCTGCTCTTGGTTTTTAATGCCATTCCGCAATATGACTGCTTTTTCCTAGGATTATTTCATAGTTCTGAATCAAGAATCATGTAACTAGTGCCCAGCAGGTTTGGCACTCACAATTCTTTTCATAGATCTGTAGGTTTTTTGAGAGAGCTTAACTTGATTTATCTACGTTGGAAAAAATGGTATGGTGTAGGCATCAATCTGTTGGATCTAGTAAGTTGTGTGGTGTGACAAGCCTCTAAGCTGTAACCACTATTTGTATGCAGAGCATTGCAATTAGAGTAATTTTCTTTGTTGGTGATTCTGAACTTGAGAGAAAAATAAATTAGAATAAAAATGCAAATCCTTTTTGCCCCAGTATGGTGCACAGTAGTTGAATATCAAAATTGACCTTTATAGCTTTGAAAGAAAGAAGAGGTGGTACTTCCTCCTGCTCTCAGTTTGAATTTGGTTTGTTGTTGTTAATTTTTTAACACTTTATAATCTAACTACCTTTATGGTTGGTTTTGTTTTCCAGCTGCATTGCCCATAGATGTATCATAATGTTTCTCAAGATTCTCTGAAAGAAAAGGATTTTACAATAATTTTAAAACTGAGCAAACAAAATCCCTTGTTATTTTTTAAGAATAGTAAGCACGGCCACTCGTGAGATAATGAGTGGTTCAGAATGTGTATGGATGTCAAAATGCTGCTCGTAAGGTAACTCTGACTTTCATCTGATTTGCTTGACTGCATTGCAACCAGTAAGAAAGATCTCTTTAATTCAATACACAATAAGAAACATTTGACGTTGAATTACTGTACTACTACATTTTGGAACACTGATTTTAAAAATACGTTATTCAGGTATTTTCTGTTTATAATTAGTTCAAAAGTTTGGTTTTGTTTGTATGTTTTTCTTTGTTTTGTGGTTTTATAAAAGTAGACCCGGTTGCAAAGGCAAGCACCTATTGCACAGCTTGCTTTCAAAGGTGACTGCCTAACCAAAAATCTTACTGTAAAAGTGACTATGACAGCACAAGAGAAATATATTTCATTAAATGGTGATTTTCCTGAATTAAATGGCTTTTAATGAAGAAAACAACACCTAATTAAGCATCATGTTGATTCAGTAAGAATAGGAATGGAACCTTGTGGGGAAGGAAACCTCCTGCCACCACTGCAAGAATGCCCTGGTTAGGCAGGAAGCTGGTCTGCTGGCTTTGTGAGGGATAGCTTCCAGCCCATCCTGAGCAAGGCAGCGGGGATCCTCACAATTTATGACTTACTCTTTGTATGTTTGAAATGGGTAGACATGGATAGCTGCTAAAGAGCAAACAGCACCAGCCCAAGAGAAGAACCTCACCTCTTGGAGGACATTGCTGCACACTTTGTCATGTTCTTGGGACAAAGAATGTGATTTTTTTGTTGCTGCTTTTTGATAAAATGGCAAACACTGTCATAATATATGTTGCTAAGACTTCATATGATGCGCAGTACAAGTTTGTCTTACTAGCACTCTTCTGGCTTCAAGCATTTTGCTTCCTTAGCTGTTAGCTCGGAGTGAAAGTTTACCACCTGCTCCTACTGACGTGTAAGCTCAACAGTTTCTCTTTTAAACTCAACTCTGTTTTCAATTGCCTTGTGAAGAGCATAAGTAAAATGATCTTATAATCACAGAACGGCTTTGGTTGGAAGGAACCTTAGGGTTGCCACCTACCAAATCAGGCACTAGATCAGGATTGCATCACCTGATGATGCCATCAAGGTTTTTGACATTTACATTCCAGCCTGACTTCTTGAATATTATAATTTCTACTAAAATGTAGCCTTGTATAAAAAGAAGAGATAAGTTTTTATATTTGCATAACTTTAATGATTGAACTGATTGAGCTTAACATTTCCTGCAAAGTTCCCACTTTGGCTGGCATTGCTAGCATTGAAATTGCTAATATATATCTCAAAGGAAACATTTTTAGAAAGTTTCATGCAATAGGAAATGGGGTCTTAAGATGAAAAGTGCTTTTCATCGTAGCAGTAATTTTTATCTCACTCGTGTATGTAAGCAATGTGCTGTGGAGAATGTCAGATTGTGTATGTTGTTACCTGTAGTTACAGATATGCTTGCTTTATTTTTTTTATTTTTTTCCTAATTCAATCAAGAGAAGCTTTTAGGATGAAGAAGTAGGAGATGAAGCAAGGACCAGGCAAGAAACTGTGCTGTAGGTTACCTCATAAGAATTAGTGGTGAGGCCATTACTGGAAAAGTAATTAAAATTATATCACTGCTTTGTCAAAAGGACACTTAATCATTAAAAGCTTCCTCATGTTAGAATAGAAAAGAAGCTCAGTATTTAAGGACAGCTTGTGCAAAACTAACAAATAGAGACTGACTCAGAAGGACCAATGGTTATAGGCTTTTTGTTCTTTGTATACATCTGTATATACAGTTGAATTTATATGCAGCATATTTATTTCTTAGGAGCAATTTTCATTTAAAAATCTGATCTTCACAAGCTGCTAGAAGAAAGTTTCTTGTAGGCGCCTGTTGCACAGCAGGGCTGAGAAACAGAGGCTGAATGCGAGGACTCAGTACAGTTGAATCCAGGGCATATTATCAAGAGTGGAGAAGCAATGAAATCTATAAGCTGATCTTTCCCTGCCTTCAGAGGGAGAGCAGCAAGAAATGCAGTACAGTTCATCATTCATGATGTGAACACAGTAAAACAAGGTAAATTTATACCATGCATTGTTCTTGCCTCCTCTTTAGGCTGAAATAACATGTGCTACAGCACTTTCAACATAGGAGTATTATATAAGATGTCCAAATAAACATTGTAAATGAAGATTTACAGCAGTCAGGTTTGAAGATTGTTTTGCTGCATTGTGAATGTTGCTATTTTGCATTACATTCCTATCATAGAGAAAAAGAATGTGAAAGAATAGCAGCAGGAGCTTATAAGCAGACCCTAAAGACACTGATTCTCTGGTCACAGGTTTCAATGATCAGGGAGATAGAGCAACAAATTGTGAAGTCTTCATTTCTGGTCTCCTAGTTCTGAATACAGATCTAACTTTCTGCTGAGCTTGATTCACTTTTTATAGACAGAAGGACTGGAGAGGCTTCCCCTTAAAATACATTTAGTTTCCCAAAAGAGATGAAGGGAAGTTTAGATGGCTGTAGTACAAACAAGTAACTGAGCAGTGTGTGAATTCTAGCCACTTTACATCTTCATTTTGCACAGATGAGATACAGGAATTCTGATCCTGCTTTGTGGCTGGGATTATGGGGTTTATGTGGCAAGATTTGCTAGCAAGGGACTGCAGGAGTGGCCTCTGTGAGCTGAGTTCAGCAGCTGCCCCACGCCAGCCCCAGCTGCTCCAAGAGGGGCCTGCTGCTGGCCAGAGCTGAGCCATGAGTGATGCCAGGTGCACCTCTGAGAGGGCAGATTTAAGGAAGGGAAAAGCTGCTGCACAACAGCAGCTGAGAGAGAGGAGTGAGAGAGCATTTGTGGTGGAATTCAGCTGCCCGTTAGGGTGAAAGCACCACACTGGGAGCTGACAAGATTTTGTCCTTGAAAAGACATTTTAAAGCTGTCTTGTTTAGAGATTCCTCTGTACGTCCTCAGGGAGTCCAACACTCATCCCAGCTGATGGTGGAGACTTGCTTTGATTTCTGACTGCCAAAACAGCCTGGTGGGTCATGGACACATCATTGGGCCTTAAAAATACAACTCAGTGAAGTTATCCTGTATTATATTGCTTTTAAAATGAAGAAGATTTGCATGTGTATATTTGTATTCAAAACTGAGCTGTGTGACTTTTGTATAGCAGCTGATGGATGGATCCTATTATACCTAATGCGACAAAGTCATAGAAGTTTATTCTACAGACAGAATATGCCCTGTTCTGTTTATGCCATTTAACATCTTCATTCTAAAATGTGTCTACACTCACATACATGTCTATAGCATATATAAAAATAGGTAGGTTGCGCTGAAAGTAATGCCTCCTATTTATTTCTGTGGAAACTACAACAGATACAAATGGCATAATAACACTATTTGATAGAGCACATTCTCGGCTATAAAATACTCTTTTTCAACAGTCACCACCATTAGCTATGCATTTTCACCAGCGATGAGCAAGAGCCTCCATGCCATGCTCATAACCATCTGCATGGCCATCTGGAATGTGGCTTGTCTTTCATGTCATTCTTGCCACTGTTGAAATGCACCACCCACCCCTCACTGTGCTCACATCCACTGTTCGGTCTCCATAAGCGTTCAGCAAGCATTGATGAACAACAGTGGGTGCCATTTTTTCCAGATGGAGGAATTCAGTTCCACCCCTTTACTCCACTCACATTTCCATGTCAGACACCATTGTGTCAGAGTGCCCCTCTGCTGCCATCTGTCACACAGCAACAACATGGAATGGGATATTGGTGGGAAGGTTCAACCTCTGCTGCCATCCCACCAACATCCACCTCTGACATGATGGGCAAATAAGAGGCATTACTTTCAGAGCATCTCTTGTACATAACACATGTACATTTCTAAAACTTTTGCCACTTTACCTTTAGATTTGTTAGTGACATGAAAAATAATTTTGCATGGAAAGGAAGAGTTTGAGATAAGGAATGACTTGTGGGACTGAAAGCTTGTTTTCTTTAGCGAGCTATCTCAGTGGGGCTGGTAAAAACAAAACAAACAAAACCAAAAGAAAACAAGGTGTCCCAGCAACCCTTATATCTTTCTTCATCATGCTTACTGTTATTAAAACATCAGTGTGTGCAAGTTATATTCTTATTGGCAGAATATTATTTATTCAATTTTAAATCCCTGATTATTGAATGGTAGACAATAACTACCATGAAGAGGGTTGTGCATTGATGTGTTCATAGTACACATGGACAAAGGCATACAACATTATGATTTAGAATTCCTAATTGGGATTTTAGAGTAACTGATGCATCTTAGTTTTCTGCTGGACAAATAAATATTGACACCTATAATGTTAGTATGTGGTACATATAATTGCATGTTGGTACTTAATTGGTTTAAAGTTGAATCATAGGGTTTTTTTTGTTTGTTTTTGTTTTTTTTTAAAAAAAATGTCTGCTATTTTTTAAAACTCTGAGGTTGGAAGTTGGGCTAAATTTTGGTAATTCTACTGCTTTCACTGTCCTAAAATTTTCTGACAATGTTTTTTCTTTTTTCTTTTTTCCTTTCAAATCACAGCTTTTAATAAAATTGATTGTATAGAGAAAAGTACCAGGGAGGTATTTATCAATTGACATCCCATCTCATGTTCCCTTTGAAATATTTATTCAGCAGCTATCTTGCTCCAGGTATTGTTTTACTTCTTTTTTGTCTCTCCCTAGTGTTTTTCCGTTTGCAGTTAAATTGAAATACATGACAGTGATAAAACCGGGATTCTCATCTGCTTTGCTTTCCATAACTCTTTATGCTCTTCTAGGCTTGGTATAGAAAACTTACTCATACTTAACGTAGGGATGCTGAGAAACAGTTTATTCTGATTTCTGTGTTTTTAAAAAAAAAAAAAAAAAAGTGTTGTTACTGTGTTCTTGAAATCCACCAAGAGGTGAAGTGCTTGGAAAATGTGAATGATTTCATGGATGTCTCAGAGCTTTAAAGATGAAAGATCCAGGTTTTTTTTTCCTGATTAAGCTATGAGAATGATGAGATCCTGTGGGCTTTTTCTACTTCAAAGGATCATTCAAATAAAACTCTAAGGAGGAGAGCCACAAAACTGTTCTCATGAAGTTTGATAGAGCAAGTTCCTTTTGTGTTATATGGAAGGATAAGTAACTGTTCTCCTTGACTTGTAACCTTTGCTGGGCTATGCTTTCAGAGCAGCTGTTGAAGTATTACCCATTAAGTCACTGAACCTCCTAAGTAGCAAGAATCTCACATCAAAAATCATGTTAATAATAATCATTACTTTTGATGCAATTCTCCCAGGCAATTGCTTGACATGTAATATCAATTAGGTCATGACAGGAATAAAAGCTGCTTAAAAGACATATATGAGTATGGAAACCTGGCCACCATGGGACGGACTGTGGCCTGGACCATCCAGTCAGAGATGGGAGAGCCAGCTGGTTACAGCAGGGGAAGCATGGGTCAGCGTTGTTTAGCGTTGCTGATTTTGGACAATGCAAGGCTAGAGATGTGAATTTCCAAACTTGTCCTGAAGGGATTTGAATGGCAATGGCTGATTTTGACATTTCAAATGGAAAAAGTACTGTTCTGCACAGAAGTCTCACACAGGCTGAATATTACTCACCACCAGAAACAAGAGCCCAAACAAAATGCTAGTAGTAGAGCTGTGAAAAGCACCATTACAGAGCTTTATGAACATTGTTTTGAATATAAGGAGATTGTGATAAAAGAACTTTCCAAGAGAGCAGACCCATACCTGCAGTGGTTTACTCAGTCTTGGCACCAAGTCTGTACTAACAGTAAAACATTCCGGTAAAAATAAATTTCTGGATGAATGTTACTAGAATGAGAAAACAATAAGTCTGAGCTCATTTCTCTAGGATCTACACAAAGTTAACTGCTGATAGCATCGTTTCTCCTGTCACTGTTTCTCCATGTGTTAAAACCAGCAGTAATATTTGGCTTGATTTGTTATTTATTCAGTCATTGTTGGCAGAGAAGTCAATCCTTTTGGATGTAATTTAATTGCTTGGACTGATGAGGAAGTTTGAATTTACCTCTACTTCTATCAACTTTGGACTTCACAAGAGTATAAAATTCACTTTAAGTTCTACTTTTTCCATAACTATTTTATTACTCCCTCAAATATAGGCCTCCTGTGCTTCTATAGCCCTACTTTGTCTTTGATGACTCTAATGACATTACAAAATAATTGAAATCATTTATTTAAATATAAAATATCTTTCTTTTTCTTTTCTTTTTTTTTTTAATGTAACAGCTATCGTAAGTGTACTATTTATCCAAACACTGTAACAGAAGGCAATTTTATTTACCATCAAAAGTGATCAAGAGTGGAAAAAAAAAATCATTATAATTTTAGAGAAGGTAACAATTTAAAGCTGGAATCATAGAATCATAGA
>WBMW01005657.1:69660-85735 GCA_013396635.1 Penelope pileata | reverse complement strand
CCCACGCCCCCCCCCTCAGGGCCCTCCAGGCCCAGCTCCTGCCCGGCCCCTCACCCTCCAGCGTGATAGCATCCAGCTCCCGCTGGGGCTGCCGCTCCCCGGCCGCCTCGCTCCCCCCCGGGGCCGCCTCCTCCTGCATCTCCACGTCGGGGGGCGCGGGCGGCGGCCCGTCGGGAGGCGCCTTGGCCTTGTCGCGGCGGCGGGCCGCGCCGTCCTGCTTCATGGCCGGGCCGCGCCGGCAGTGACACTGCAACAAGCGCGGGGCACGCCGGGACGCGCCAGGCGCGACCAATCGCCTCGAGTCCTCCCGCTAAGGCCCGCGCTGTCGAGCGCCGAGTTGATCGCCGGTCGGCTCTTTCCGCTGAGGGAGCTCGGGGGTTTCCGGCAAGCGCTCGGGTATTTCCGGCCGCCTCTCGGCTGCTCCCGCCTTTCTCGCGGCGCATGCGCTCGCGCTTCCCGCATGCTGTCTGAGGCGAGGCGCAAGGCCTCGGGGTGGCTCCGTGCTGGTGCCCCGGGGAGGCCGCGGCGCTTCTGAGAAGCCCCGAGCCGGGATCTTCCCCCTCATGTGGGGATTTTTCACCCCCTCCTGGTCCCTGAGGAGCCTGGAGACATCAGAGCTCCCTTAGGGGAGCTCTACCCCCTCTCCTCAGGGCTGGGAGGGACCCATGGTGAGGAATGGCCTTTAAGGACACCCCAGGAGCTCAGTAAGGAGCTATTTTCTTTATTTGCAAAGCAGTATTTAGTGTATATATATGTCATTACTCTGAAAAAAGAATCATAACTTCTGCCTGGCTGCCCCTTGTAGGATGCTTTGACCTCACTGAGATGCTCTGAGGGTGGGGGGCCCTTCGGGGTGGGCTCGGGGCCCCTCGTGCTGCTGCAGCCCTCGTTTGGCACTCAGCATTCAAATGGAGGAAAAAGCATTCTGGTACCCAGCTCCAGGCTCCTGTTAGTGGTTGTGTTGCTTTAAATCTGCTCAGAAAAGAGGGGGGAAAAGCAGCACTGAGCACTTAAAAAGGGCAGCTGCACAGAGGGAGGTCTTAGAGGGGAGGTGGGTGTCGCTGCCTTCCAGTGATGCTGCTGTTTCCTTTCGGTCAGCCCTGGTGGCAGGACCTGGTGAGCTATCCCGACGTGCTCAGGAGGTCTAACACATACAGGGCCACGTACAGGGCTTTCAGGGAGTTCTCCTTTTGGCAGACAGCTGCTCCGTTCTGCACCTCCACCCCGCTCATCTCCAGCATTGCAGTGGTCAGTTCCTGTTCCTTCTCTCCTGAGAAGGAGAGCGTGCTGGGAGCCGTGCCAGGACGCTGCTCCAGGATGCTCTTCACCTTCACAACAACAACAAAGTCAGTATTTCAGCAATCCCATCCCTGGAAGTTAGGGCAACGATGAGCTCTGTCACTTGTAAAGTGCTTTGTCATCTTCCTACCCTTAAATTCTCATACTCTTGTATTCAGTTCACAGTTACCTCTAAACTAGCTGTGTCCAAAACCCTATAATTGTAGTAGTTTTCTTGTTTTAATCTGGAGCTAAAAAAGCTAGCAAGTGCTGACTGCTCTTTCAAGACAAGAGGCAGTCAGCTGGCTCCAGTTTAAGGTTTGTTATCAGTGAAACAGTTGTTAGAAATTTTAGCCTTTATATTTTGGAGTGATTCTTCTTAAAGTGAGTGTTTAGGTTCCTGCCAAGTTCAGAGCAGTCACTCATTTCCTCCTCCCCTGTGTCACCTTGAGTTGTGCTGCCCATCCCATCGTCTCAGTGTTGCTTTACTTGGGCTCACGTTGCCCCCCACCCTTTATTTTGAGCCAGAAGTCAGTAAGGTGTGTTCTCTGTTCTCTCACCAGCTTAAGCTGTTGGGACACAATCTTCTCTTCCAAAGACTCCAGCAGCAGCAGCAGCTGATCCTCTGTTAGCTCTGGGGAACGAGAAGAGGTTTGGACCGTAAAGCCAGATACAAACTTTGTTTCAGGGGCAGATGGTGAGCTAAGAAGGGTGAGCACCCTGCACAGATGCCTGCTTGGTCAGAAGTTCTTCAGTCATTTTAAACCAAATTAATTGTGCAGCCTCCCTGCGGGATGGCTGACTGAGTGGCCAGAGAGCCTTACCACTGAAAGCATCGAGGGTGTAGGAGATGGCTTCTGCCACGTTCAGGAGGAGACAGCTTGGAGAAAACTGTAATTTGCTGAGCAGATCTTTTAAGTCTGGGCTTTGTGTCGTCAGGTCGCCGTTATCAGCGTCGTCCAGGACTGCTTCCATCTGTGAGAATAAGGAAAGAAATTTCAGGATTTGAGAGAGGAGTCTGCGGATGGTTCTTGGCATTGTACCCACAGCAGCACGTGTACAGAGAGTCATGTCGTGTGTTTTCACCTCCTTGAGCTGTCTGTGAGGCTGGAACTGAGCCTTCAGCATTCACAGTGAAATAGAGAATATGGGGTTTAAATGCTTTGATACCTTCAGATCAACCTGCCTGGCTCTTCAGGACAGGTTTCAGCAGTTTGCTCTGCCCTGAGGACGTCCTTCCTGTGTGGACAGGCCAGGTGAACCTGCAGAGCTGAGGGATTCACACTGATAGTTGTGGCACAAGAGATGACTCAAGGCAGGAGATAGGGTAACAGATGTGTTTGTACTTACAGATCCTGGCAATGAGAAGAACTGTGCTTACTTTCTGGGCCAATTCTTCGCGGAGGTTCCTGTCTCTCATCACAGCTTTGATGGACTTCAAAAATATGATGTTCAGATCAACAGACAACCGGGAGAGAATGTAACATTCCTGTCGGACTTCTGTCTCCAGTTCTCCTAATTCTCCTCGTACAGAACCTGGAAGCCAGAAAGTGACCCAGTTATTTCACTTCTTACACTGAGCAGCCCCACAGTAAGTTCACTGTCATCCCTGTATTTAGAATCTGAAACACCTCTATGGATATTTTCCAAGTAAATCCCACCCAGTTTTGAGTGGGACAGTTGTGGCTCAGGCTGTAGGCAGTAAGCAGCAGCAGCCACCACTGCTTTGTGGGGTTTGTGTCTGTCCCACGAGATTCCATCTCACCCAGCTGGGCTAACAGCAAGTAGAAGTATTAAAACACAATGCTTACCATCGGAGAAAAAGGTTGTCTGGCTATACTCTGGACAGTAGTTAATACCTGTAACAGTACAACAATGGAATTGCTAATTTAGAAAACACTTAGAGCTGGATAGGTAGGGTTGTTTTTTTGTTTGTTTGAGTCTGAAGCTATTAGTATCACAGTTGTGAAATCCCATCTGCTAATTCTGCCTGTTCACTTCAGAATTTCTTTAAAATCAGGAATTCATCCCTGCCCTCACGTGCCTCATGCTCAGGTCTGTACTGGCCAAAGCGTGCGTTCAAGTGTGAGCAAATTAAAACGATTTGCAACTCATCTTGCACATGTTTGCTCTTGCAGATGAGCTCAGAGCGGCCACGAGACAGAATAGTTCAGAGAATGTTTGTCCTCTGCTGTGCTGTTTCCTGGGTGGAGGAGTTGGTGGTGTCTGGAAGTCGCTTACCCCACTCTGCATCCTCGATGGTCAGCGGGATCGCCCTGAAGGCCAGGGTGCAGCCCTTGGGGATAGTTATGCTTCGTTTCCGTTCAGTGGTGCCCTGGTCAGTGAAAAATCTGTTACTGGCCTGGGTGGCATGCGGGGGGTGGGGAAGGACTGGCCCTGAGCTGAAGGGAAGGCAAACCTTTGCAGAAAACTTGGCGTAAAGCTGGGCCATGAATCTCGCCTCTGCCTCCGTGGACTCTTCGTATGTGGCCTCCTCCATGGTTTCTGCTGTTTCATGGACCATGTATAAATTGTGTTTTGCTTTCCTTAGTTGCTGGATGAAGGAGTGCTTCAGGTTGATTTTTCTAAAGGAAAGGATACAATATCTCTGCTCAAAGTGTTTATTCATGTGGCTGATGTCCGAAGTAGTGGAGCCTGCTTAGAGCCTGAAGCTGTATGCTTGTGTTCTTTCTCCCCTGACATGACACACACATATCACAATGTCAGGGGCTTCAGGGTGGTGGGAGGAAAGGTGGCAGCTCTTTCCTGTCTTCCAGAAGTGTGCGTAGCTACAGGAATGTGTGGTGTTAGGCTTTAATCTTGGGTTTGGCCGTTGAAAAGCTGTTGTGAGTTTGAAGTAGAGGAGCACAGCTGGAAGATGCATCCTCCCCTTGTGCCTCCCTTACCTTTCTGCTCTCAGTGCCTCCAGTTTGGATACTTCTACGGACTTCTTTTTCACCGTGATGTGCCACTGCTTGGACAACGAGGCAGTTCCTCCCAGCTGTACTTGTACGGCGTCAAGGGGAACGCTCAGGGTGCCATCAACTCTGTCACTGACACTTCCTGTGGCTGTGAACTGCCCCGAATCCTGGCTGTCTCCGCCGGAAAGGAGGGACTCTGAAATGGTGGGACGTGTTAGTTTAAGCACAGTGACACAGGCTCCGTGTTACAGCTGTTGTCCACACAATAAAGATGCAGTGTGGTAGATTTCAGGCACAATGAGCACCTTAATTAGCCACTGAGACAACACAGGATGATGCAGGTGTTTCGTCTGTGGAGATTGTAAGCATCAGAACGATACCTGTGAGCTTTACCTGCACTGTCATTGCCTTTTCCAGGCAGCAGCACGTCGAGGAGTCTGTATTCTGTACGTGTGTAGCGGGGAGAGGACTGGAATCGGGCTTTCTTTCTTCTTCTGACTAGGCAGAGGGGTCTGAAATGGTCTTGGTCAAAGATGCTGTGAACTGGGACCAGCTCTCCTGCTGGGTCCAGTTGTTTTGCTGTCTTTTGGGTGACTTTTTTAAACATTCTGCTGCAGCTTTATAAATTCTTGAACCAAGGCGAAGCGTACTTGTGCCTTAGGAAAGAAGGCAAGTTAAGCAAAACCACTTGCAATACAGGTAAAAAGTTGTAACAAAATACCTTCCTTTTTAAGGATAACAAAACCCCCACAGCCTGCGTAAGTATGAGGACACAACTGGCAGCTGTGATAGGGATAGCAGCTGGGGCTTGCTGATTAGGCTCATCCCTGTTTCCTGTGTAGCTTCAGGCTGGGGGTGGGCTGGGAGCACAGCTGGTTTGAGGGGATGGAGCTTCAGTGCTGGAGCCCACTGCTGGGCTTTGGGCAGAGACCTTTTATTTGTTGCATTCACCAGCACATAGCACAACTCTCCTTGCTAGAGCTAGGCAGGGCTACTTCCTCCTGTCCCACCCATCATGAGCCTTAATACTTAAATCTCTACTTAATGCATTGCCTTCATAGGAGCTTTAAAAGAAAGGGTGGGAGGAAAGAAAAAAAGTTGAGCAATCTCTGGCTGTTCTTCAGTTTCTGGTTTGTGCTGCTTCTGCACTTTTCCCCTTGCATCTTTAGTGCCTGCTGGGAGCATGGCTTAGCCCTGTTGTTTCGAAACAGAGGGTTAGGAAAACGATTTCGTCGAAGTCTTACTTAAAGGAAGTGAAAGCGTTGGGGATAGTGGGTTAAGGAGGGAAGGGGGAGAACTTGTTCTGTTGCCAGAATATTCCTCAGCATTTTGGGTGCATTTTGTATGCACTGACACCAGCTCCTTCTCCCCAGAACGTAACATCCCTGGCAGCCACAGTTCAGGTCCCCTCCCCATACCCCTGTGGGGGAAGCTGGGCGTTGGAGAGGTGGAAAAGGAAATTGCTGTCAGGTTCCTGATGCTGCTTGTTTCTGCTCTAAAATTTTGGCTTTACTTACCAGCCCTTCAGTGCACATACATAAGAGGAAGAAAAATTCTGATTTACAAGTGAAGCAGCTTCCTGTGCTTAGGAGAAATGTGCTGTGCTCTCCCTTCTGCGCCCTGCTTTGAGTCTTAAGAGGAGCAGATCCCTGCTTACGGCTCAGAGCGCAGTTCCCATTCAGCACGGGGTGCAGGGGGGTTCTCTCTTCCCTCTGCCTCGCTGGGGGCCCTGCCTTGGTGAGTAAGTTCTCTCCTGAATCAGAAAGGCTGTCACATTGCAAAGGAGTGCCAGGGAGCAGACACCCTGTGCGCTGAGCGTGGGATCCTGTCGGCACTGCCTATGGGACTCTGCCCCTCGAAAGGCTTCAAAACCAGGCAGAACTCAGCAAGAGCTCCTAACAGACAGTTTGCTCCCCCCTCTTCTGTACCAAAAGCTCTTAAGAACAAACTGCTGCGTCCTGCCTGGTGGCTGGATCCACAGATCCCCTTAGTTAGAGAAGTGACGCTGCGGGTCCAAACACAATCATCAATTTCAACGAGAATCCCTGTACTACAGTTATCTTACAAGTGTTGGCACTCGTACCTCTATCTGAGCAGCGTGGCTAAGCTGTGCGACTGTGTAGGGAACAGAAAGAAGCCTTGCACGACTTAAAGAGGAGAAAGAAAGAGGGGAGAAAAGGGGGAGGGTGTGGGGGACAGGTGGGCAGAGAAAGGGATCACAGCTGCGGGTTCCAGCGCTGGTCCTCCCAGTGCGAGCCCTCCGTCCACAACTCCCAGAGCTCCAAAGTCCGGAGGGAAGCTTGGGAGGGACTTGAGAACTTTGGGACTTTGTCACTTCCCAAAAGAAATGTAATCTAGCCCCCCTCCCTCCCCTCTTGCCCTCTGTAGGAGCGGAGGGGCTGCTCGTACCTTGCGGGCGCTGGCAGAGCTGCGGGGAGCCGTGCTGCCGGGGCGATGCAGGCGTGTGGCAGGGCTGAGGCAGTGCTCTGCTTCCTGGCCAGAGCCGGAACCATCCACCATATATGGGCAAAGAACCAGCTGCTGAGGCAATCCCATCCTGCAGAAACTTTTGCACTGAACAGTTCTCATGCTCTGCGCAGTGGCTGTGGATAGCTTTACTGCAGCCTGCTGGCAGATTGCTCCTAGGCTGCAAGGCTTTGCTTCCAGCGTGGTTCTGATCTTCAGTTGCACTCCTGTGGGGATGAGGGGCAGCACGTTCTGCCTGGGGGGGTTCAGTCAATCTGGGCCATGCGCATCGCTGAGCAAAACTGGCCCATGTGAAAGCCCAAGGAACAGAAGACAGGTTTTTACATGAATACTTACTTTATTAGTTTCTCTTAGAATGCTGTACAAAGGAGTAATAAAAATATTCACACTTTATTTTAGAAAGTTCTCTACATGAGACTTCTGTATCCACAGCAAAAAGAAGGGCTACTGGGGAAAAAAAACAAACCCTAAAACTATGTACAATGTCAGAATGTTCCTTTAAAAAACAAAACTAATTTAGCTCACTTAAGTGGATCCAAGGAGGATACATGAACGCAAACACTTGCATGCTTAAAACATATTATGCACAATGATAAAGCAAGGTAAGTCCCAATCAGAAATATTAATGCATTAACTATGGTAACCCAACTGCTGTCCCCTTCTCAAGGGCCAGTACCAACTTGCTATTAAAACAAAGAAAAAATGAAACAATTTTTAAAAAGTACTCAAGAATTAAACTGCCCTAGATCTCAGGCTTTTTTTTTTTTTTTTTTAAAGGCTTTTCCCTGCAAAGGGTTGGACTGCAAGACATCCTGTGAGCTACGTTGAAGGAGTGGCAGGACAGGATCCCTAAGAGATGGGCTGGGAGTGCCTGATTGTTTGCTCACTGCCCTGGTGCAGCGTTCTCCCCAGGGCTGGATGTGTGCATTGTCTCAGCCCCAGGATCAGGCAGAGGTATGGCTTCTTGCCAGTGCCCAGACCTGCTCAAGTGGTGGTTTTCCGATGCTTTTCTCCTGCATTTATTGCAGCACAAAAAAAGAAAAGCCCTCTCAGTACCTGCTTGTCCAGTCATTGTTCTCAGTCACACTAGGAGTCCACCTTTAGTTCTCCAGCTAAGTTTATCCCAGCCACTATGCAGAAAGCCAGCACAGGGTGGAGAGGAAAATCTGCCAAGTGTGAAGTGATCAAAGTCTAATTTAAAATCATTAACAATCAATTATCTCCTTCACACAGGTACTTGGAGAAAATTCAAGGTCTAAAAGAATGAGTGGACAGGCCATGGGCTCACACTCTGAACCTCAGTGCAGAAGGTAAGCTTCCCCCTGAGCACTGCTGCAGACACACAGTGGAAATCCCTCATCCTGGCCGTGCTGTCCTGATGTCCCTTTTCTCAGAAATGACTTATCCCATTTTTAGTGTTTTGACTAGGTTTGTTAATTTTTGTGTATATAAGATTAGCCTTCAAGCACTGAACTCACTTCTACATGAGTGTAACAAACAGAAATAAAGCAGGAGTGGTTTCAGTACAGTTTCAGTACACCCAGAACTGAACTCATTACTTTCACACCACTGCAGCAGAGACACTTAACCAGAAATTCCATCAGCTACAGCTCTCTCCCATGACACTGGCAGGAAGGAACCAGCCACAGAACTCATCAGTGTGGCTTGACCAGCAGTACCCAAAGCTTTTTTTATGGTTCCTTTTCTATTTTTAATTCTGATACCTACCCTTAAGATGGGATCTTAAGGAAGATATTAAGAGATCAATAATTTTCAAGTAACCATTAATCTAATGAAGCTACTTTATACACTGTATTATTAACATGAAATCTTTCTTCAACTCTTACTCTCTCTTTTTATATTACTCCAGTTTAAATTTATATTCCACTTGATGGGATTATCTGTATAAGTCCAAGTTAATTACAGATATTCCATGGTAAAAATGCTATAGGTGCCTTGCAAAGAATGCCATTTGCCACATAACCCCAAATATGGACACTTGTGTAATCATTTCAGGTGAATGAAGTAAATCAGAAACGTTTACTATTATAATTAAGGCTTTGCCCAACAAGAAGTTTTAGACTCTGGGCTTTAAAACTTGCCTTTTTCAGAAGTTTCTAATTTCATTCTATATTGCTTTGTTGATGGCCTTTCATTTAACAAAACAGAACCAAATGTCTGTCATGCCAGTTAACAGCACAAATAACTTATGTTCAGATCTGCAGCTGTTGTAATGCCAAGGCCTTTGATGAAGCTCCAGGGCTGTCCTGGGAGGAAAGCTGCCCCCCTGCCTTGGACTTATGCTAAGATCTCAGTACTGTTCTGACTTTGTGTAACACACATACACTTAGAAATAATCAGTGTATGTCCATATCGATGGGAGTAATGCTTTAAGCAAAAGCACCTTTGGTACAGCAACTATTTTTGTTGCAAAAAAGCTTGTATTTTCCCCCCTCATATTCTACCTAAGTGAATAGTGTTCTTTCTTACAGAGATTTACCACTGGTATATAAGTTGCATGTGTTACCAGGCATTCAGATCTGTTAAGCTGCATTATGGATGCAGCCTTGGCTGCCCTGTTAAGAACAGACACTGCACCTCTGAGGGCAGCAGTCTTTTCCAAAAGCATTCCAGGCATTGGTACTGTTGATTTCTCATTAATTTCAAAAGTACTCAGCTGACTGATAGATTGACAAAATAGTTCTATTCTGCAAACAGTATTTTTTTTTCAAAAGTCATTGTCTAGTAGCTTAAAGAGCATATTAGCTTTAGGGTATATAGTACCTTAACTAAAGCAGCAGTCCTTGTGTCTTGGTGGCTAAAAAGTTTAACCCCCTCCCCAATCAAGTACACAACACATCTGCCAAACTCTCACCGGAGATCAGCACTCAAATATCAAGTCAGGCTCTTTTCCTACCTTCTTGAAAGCTTCCTTTTCACTTAAAATATTTCCATTTTTCAGACATTAGATAATGACTCTATGCATTCCAGCAACCCTCTGAGGTACATTAAATGTTTTCTCCCTTCTCTGCAGCAGTCTGGTAGTAAAGATGAGGCAGAGAAGAGAAGTAAAGCAGCTTGCCTAACATTACGCACGGAGCAGTACTAGATCTTAGATACTACATCTTGGAGTTCCCCTACGTCCTATGCTCAGACCCTCAAACAGAACTCACTACCCACTGTGACTTCTTAAGCTAGAGTTGGCTAATTCAAGAACAAACCCAGCATATTTAAAATCCTTTTACCATTGTCAGTGTCAGACAATATAAGCACTAAGACAACAAAAAATACAGGCTTCTGTAAGTTTACAGGGAAAGCATGAGCAGAACCACATTTCATCTGGCACACAACTCAAAAGAAAAACTGATTGCTGTGAACAGCAGAAAGGCATCTCAGCCAGGAAACCTAAACCTGCAGACCTTTTGCATTCAGGTGGTAGTTTTATGGGGGAAAAGGTTCGATTTTGTTCCTATACAAAATCATCTGTGGTCTTTAGTGACCCCTAGCATCCTTCTCTTGGTCAGTTCCACATGCTGCTGGTGCTGCTTGTCAGCGTTGCTCCCCTCCAGCTCCCTCACCCTTGGCAGTGATGATCCATGGGCCCAGGGGATGCTGCTGCAGCACTTGTGCGTGGAGCTGAGCGCCAGACCTCCAGGCCAAGGCAGGAATCCTGCACTTGTTTGCCATGTGGAGACTCACACACTGAGCTGAGCCCACAGTTAACTGGAAACTGCCAAATCTCAGTAACAGGTACGCAGACCAAGGAGATGGATGGAGGAGAAAAATTCCAATTATTGTCACTAACTGATTATATCAAGCAGCCATCCATCTCTCACCTGGTCTGTACCCATCAGTCTTCAGTTTCTCCCAGGCTCACGCAGTCTCCATGTACCAAGTACCTCAGGGGCATTTGTAGTTAATCATTAAATGAGCTGCACCCTGGTCCTTAATCCAAATGCTTTACTGCCTGAGTGCTCAGAGTGTGCTTTCGAATTTTACAGGTTTGGGGCGGGGAGCAAAGTTGCCCAGACCAATTCTGGTACAAGCTGAAAGTAACAGCTATGACTTAGGATCTTGTGACCTTTTCCCTGAACCACACAAATGGTTCCATGGAAAACTGAAAGCTGTCTCAAAGTGCAGGTCATTCTTTCCTGAACTGCTTTTAGTAAAAGAACTTCCTTTCTCAGTGGTGTAAAAGATTTCAAAATAAAATTCTGTCATTCTGTTCCCCCTCCCTCTCTTCCCCTGCCCAAAGATGAAAGTAAAACCCTGAACCAATCAAGTATTGGGAAAGTCTGGCTGTATCCCTTTGAATTTCCCCAGCTATCGCTTAAAGCACTTTGCTTCAGAAAGGGAAATACATGTTAAAGTGCATTTACCACAGCAATAGTACCAGCACTAAAAGCTTTTCCCCTCATCCCTGTTCTCGTCGTTCAATGGCTGGGATAGACGAAAATCTGCCCAGAATTCATCCTCTTTGTACCTTGAAGTCTCAGTGTGTCTGCATCTACTTATGACACTGGAGGAAAAGAAATCCAGCATCACGCATCCTGCTCCGCGCTAAACTCTACTCTGGAGCTTGTTTGGATTTGTTGGGCACGAGGATCCAGCATGCGGTATGTGTCTATTGGGTACTGCATTAAACAGCCGCTGTGAAACTATCCCAGGGTGCGTGGGCAGGGAGAGACAGGACTAGAGAGAAGGAAACGCCCCTCGCCTCTGCTCTCCTCCACGCGCTCGTCTACGCAGTTCAGTACTTGTTGATCCCAAAGATCCGGACTCCGTGGAGCTGAGGCAGCTTGGGGATCAGGACGCTCATCAGGGAGATGGTGTTGATTACAAAGTGTATCCGGTCGTACTTTGTGTAAAAGCTGGTTAGAAAATACCTGGAGGGGAGGGGAACAGAAAGAGAGAAACGGAATGATCCCACTTCAAGGACTCTGTTTCCCAAGCCAGCCCCTGCAGCAAGAAGCACTGACAGCCCCGGTGTGCCAGGCAGCTCAGCACTCACAGCACGATGGGCATGATGGTCAGGAACTTGCGGGACGCTGTGAACTGCACGCCGTAGTCCATCTGCTCCCAGTGCGTCAGCAGCCGCGCCTTCCCCTGGTCCGGCGTCTCGAAAGGAGTTCCTTTCACGGTGTGTAGGAAGATGTACATGCTCTGCAGCAGACACAAACCCACCGTGAGGCACGTACAGTGCTCAGTATGCCCCAGCAACGGCTCCACTTCAGCAAGAGCAGCAGGTGAGGGGCCGGGCAGGCAGCTTGCAGCAGCGCGCTGCTCCGCTAGGGGCCGCATTGCCATCGCTGCGAGCCGCTCTCCAACGCCAAGCAGCGAGTTAGGGTGGAAGGCTGCGAGCTGGGGCCAGCTCCAGCTTGGCTGTTATGTGCAAAGCCTCTCACTCGGCTCCTGCACGTAAGGAAAGAACGTAGCTGCAAGATTACAGCACTGGGATCTCTGGGATCAGGAGATTAGCACGGACTGGCTGTACTGTGCAACAGCAACGCTAAACGCTTTCTAAAAAAAGTGCTGCTAGACCTGTAGGCAGAAAGGATCTGTTACTATTCTGATTACAAGTTAACCTCAGAGTGGAACACAACTTAGAGATAAGCACTGAGTGTCTGGCTCAGTCAGGCGTGTCTTTTAAGTACAGCCATTGCTGGCCTGAACTCCTTTCTGTTCCCAGGACCTCACCGCTAAGCTGGCAGAGGAGAGCAGGGGAAGGAGCTGGGTGAAATGCAGGCAGCTTGTGCTGAGCTCAGCCCCTAGCAGTTCTGGCTTGTGGTTTATTTGTTGGTGTGTTTCTTTTGGGCTGAGATGCTACTTAACACAAAGGATACAAAAGGGATCGCTGCACCTCTGCAGTATTTCTGCCTCTTTCACCTGAGTGGCTTACCATGTTGTGAATGATGTTAGTGAGAGTCCACACCACAGGGACGCTGAAGAAGGGGATGCTCAGGAGCACGACGTGCAGCAGGCCGATCCCCAGGACGTAGGACAGCCAGATGCCCCGGCTGTTCATCACCCGGGTGTTGGGATTCACCTCGCTGTGCGCCGTCCCCACGTTCATGGTGGCTCTTGTGTTCGCTGGGCACCTCTGAAACTAAAGCAGAGTCAGGTCAGTGCTCCGGTCACTGTAACCCTCCATCCACGTTTCTCAGCTAAGCACACATTTCAGGCTTACTGGGAAGATGAGAGCTGTTTTACCAATTACTGGGGTTACAGGAAAGAGCACAACTCAGAGCCACTGTAAAGAAGAATAGCTTTACAGAGATCAGGGAAGGTCTTACATACAATCCTCTTTGTCTGTGTCCCAAGGAAATGTAGTTTCATTAGATAATAATCTGTCCCTTGCACAGCAGATCCCAAAGCAATGACTTTTTCCTGATGTTTAGCCTTGTGCTTTTGCTGCTTTGGTTCCCACAGCTGTGGACCAAGTTGCTGTTCTCTCCAGCTCTCACAGTCTCAGGAGGAGAGCCTGAGCCAGAGCTGACATTATGCTCTGGACATCACTGCCAGCTGTTCTGAGTTCCCTTACAGAGTGCAGGGCCTGGCTTGTTTCAGAAGCTGCTGTGCTGCCCAGTGCTCACTCACACAGCACATGCTCGACTCTGCAGCTCTGGGACACTCACTGCAGCTTCCAGGCCTCTTCCAGCTGCACATGCAGGCTGCTAGGTGAGCTGATGGACACTTGCCTACCCCTGCTACCAGGTGTCAGTCAGGTAGCTCACACCTGGACAAGGTTTTTGTTTCACTAGCAGAGAAAAGCCTGCAGAGCTGCAGGTTGCTCAGCTTCTTGCCACCTGGCTCCTGGGTCAAAGGCTATCTATCAGCTGTGGGGAGTTCCTGACAAAGAAGCCTGGTCTGGGGGCAGGGCTGGAGCTCAGCACTCCAGTTCTGCTGGGAGAGCAGCTTCACCCTTAACCTGGTACAATTTCTAACCTGGTGCAACTAAGAAAGAAATCTGGGAGTTGTAGCGAAGCTTAACACAAGTCAACAACGTCTTACTACTGTGGGGAGATGGGGGGGGAAAAAAAGCAAGAAGAAAAGCAACCACCACTCTGGAATGTGTAAACAGGAGTGCTGCTTGCCAGACATAGGAAATAATTCTCCTAGATATTGGTAAGGCCTCAGCTAGAACGCTGTCCAGTTCTGGGAGGAGCTGGAGGGAGTCCAGGGGAGAGCTGTGAGAATGAGCAGAGGTGTAGGAAAAACATGACCTGCAAGGACAGCTTGAAGGAAATGGCTTTGTTTAGTCTAGAGAGCACTCAAGAAAGATGTGATGAATAGCCCTCAAATACTTGAAAGATAGCTGCAGAGAGAACGGAGACAAGCTGCACAGCGAGGTTAGCTGCACGGCACAGACTCAGAGCAGCTCAGTAATGCAACGAGCCTGATGTGGGACGGGCTCTCTGGGGACAGTGGTTGTTAGTGGATGCTTTAAAATCAAGTTCTGTAAACACTGAGGAAAATAACGCTGTTTCCTGTTTGGAACTGTCCAGGTGACCTCTTGGGGGCCCTCTGGCTCTCCCTCTTTTCTTGCTGTTATCCAAGGACTGCAGGAGCCAGCAGACTTCTCTCACGCCCTGCAGCTAGAGGTGCACCCTGGATGTTCAGTAACAAAGTGCAGTTTCTGTCTGAGGACACCCATGGGTCTAATGGTCAAAAACTAAGGAGCAACCTCTACCCAGTGCTGTCTGCCAACGAGGGCACTTGCACATCTGAAGCTGAGTGGCAAAGGGCATCCAGAAACTGGATGTGAAGCAATTCTCCCTATGCCTCAGTTTCTTTGCTTGTAAAGATGACTGGGGTGCTGCAGTGCTAGGACACGCGGCGCAGGAGGTGAATTCCTTCCTGCAAGAGAGCTGTGGAGAGGGGAAGCGTTAGGCCGTACGAGTAGGAAAATTTTGTATGCTTTTCTAACTCTGCCTTCCCCACCTTAAGCGTATTTCATTTGTGAATCTTTTTCCATTTCTGAACTCGTGTTTGCAGCCCTTGCCCAAGCTCTCTGCTCACGTCAGACTGCACACAGAGCTCTGCACGTTATTGCAAAAGCCTGGCTGAGGGCGCGCTCTCGAGGTCGGGTCCCTGCCCCCACTCTGGATCCCTCGTTGTTTGCTTTCTGATTTTGCACTGGGGATTTGTTCACCTGCAGAGTAAAGCAAGGCAAACCACAGAAGCAGGAGGCCCTCCAGCTCCGCGCCTGCTGAGCTGCGCTCTCCAGCTGTGCCGCGCTGGGTCAGGACAGACAAGTTGTGTTGCACCAGGCTGAGTGTGAAGGTCAGGACTGTGCTGACGTTGGACAGTGGCCATCCAAGGAGGGGAAAAGTCAGAACTGTGGCCAGATGCAAGCAGCATGCTGCTGTGGAGGAGCAGAGCCCTTCCTCACTGCTCAGGCTTTTGTGCACCTCTGGGACCGACTGCCCACCCGCTGCTGTGAGCTCCGTGCTGCTGCCCAGGGCTCTGCTGGTGGCAGCTCCTGCCCTGAGCCTCAGAGCAAAGCTTCTCAGGGCTGCCTGTGGCAGCACCTGCCAGCTTCAAAGGGAAACAAACCACCACTTCACAATCGCTTTGTGTCATCCATCAGCTGCTGGAGGACCCACAGCCTCTGCCTAAAATCCTGCACTTCCCATTTTGCTCCCAGGGCAGCATCACCACCACCCGCTCCTGTCCTGAGAAACGCCGCGGGATTGCCCCCAGCCCCTGTGCTGGACTCCCCTGCCCGCCAGCTCCTGCACAGGGCTTTATCTGAGGGCAGCAGAGGTAGGGAAGGCAGCAGGTGCTTATCTTGGTCAATCTTCCTGAGCACTCCCAGGATGCAGGCGATTATGATCCGACAGAGCCGCCGCGGAGCCGAGATCCCTATCTCTGGCTGCAACAGCAACCACCATCTCCCAGCGAATAAATATTTTAAACCCTTCTTTGCAAGATGGCATCAGCGTTTGAACCAGAGGATCGAGTGCCTCCAAGATGCCAGCAAACATGGCAGCACTCAGGGCAGCTGATAGGGGAAGGAGCCGGTGGGTCACGGCACTGCTGTGGGGCACAACGGAACCAGGGGGCCTGGAGCAGCTCAGGGAGTGGGGTCAGGATACGGCCACAGCCTGAGTGCTCCCAGCTGGGACCCGCAGCTGTGCCTCTGCTTCCCTCGAGCTGTTCTGCTAAATTTAGAGGGAAACTTTTGACACAAAGGAAGTGCTACAAGTGAGGTCGTTCTGGGCTCGCGTGGGCGCAGGCTCTGCATCCCGGCCCCTGCTCAGCTCCAGACAAAGCCCTGGCCCCTACCCAACAAGAGCACAGAAGGACGTGGGGAGGGCCTGTCTACCCTGCAGCCGCCCCGCAGCGCTGGGCCGGGGCCCAGCCCGGAGCCGCCGCCGCTCCTCCCG
>WBMW01005657.1:23164-54996 GCA_013396635.1 Penelope pileata | reverse complement strand
CAGCCACCGGGGGGGGTCCCAGCCCCATACAGGGCCCTAAGAGGAAGGGGGGTGTCCCAGCCCCACACAGGGCCCTCATGGGAATTGGAGTCCCAGCCCCGTGCGGGGCCTTGAGAAGAAGGGGGTCCCCCACCCGTACCCTGTGCTTGTTTTTGTTTATTTTTTGGGTTTTTTTAGGCCTCTGAGCTCTGTGGGGCGCTGGGAGGTGAAGGACAGAGCTGCTCCCCAAATCCTCGCGCAGGAACACGGAGCAGGGTTCGTTTCTGACGTGGGGCGGTGATCCCAGCAGTGTGGGGGAATTGGTTCTGGCCTGGCTGTAGGTGTGCTTGGAGCCAGCCCCATAACCACAGGGACCTGGCCCAGTCCCAGGGAGGTGACATTGGCACGGAGGTGACGGTGACACGGAGGTGACACTGGCACAGAGGTGACCGGGCCTGGCCAGCGCGTCCCTCGCCCGCTGCTTTCTGCCTTTCGTTGCGGGATGTCTGCCTTCAGCTGCAAAGCAAAAAACCATTCCTGCCCGTGGCTGTGAGAAAGAGCGAAAATAAGAGCTGGGCATATCCTGTTGGCTCGACAACAGCCGCACGGGTGTTATTGAAGGAGGCGGTGGTTTCTGAGTCAGTTACGTGTTTGGTGAGGCTTGCTCACGGCTCCTGAACCCCCAGCAGCAAAGTTTGGAGGTGGAGGGGTGTGAAAGCATCGGGGAGCAGCACGGGGGGGCTCACGGGGTGGGGAGCGGTGGCTGAGCCCAGCAACGAGCACGGACACACACGCAGGGTGCAGCCCCTGGGGGGCTGCAGTGATGTAACAGCGTTTGCATAACAAATGCAGAACCAACAGCAGGAGCCACGGCTATTTTTGTAGTGAGAAAGTCCAAATCGACGCTTCTGTGCGGAAAAACAAAAGTTACGAGTTCACTTTAAGAAAGCACAGAAGGAATTCATGTCGAAAAAAATGCTCCTGGAGCAGCCCCAGGCTGGAGCACAGCAGTGTCCCTCCCGTTCCACACCTTGCTCAGCTCCTCACCCCCCCGGGCTCTGCTCTGCTGTTCCCTTCTCCCCGGGCCGGGCTCTGCTGTGGGTCAGGCCGAGGTGTGAGCTCCCCGCCGGTCCGTTAGGGCACGGGAACTGTGTCAGGGCTTTCATTTTTAATTTCCCTCAGCTGCTGAATGGTTTGTAGCCGGGACCACCTCAGAAAATCCAACGTTCCCCTGTGCTGAATGTTTTCAGTCTTACTCAGAGCTGTCGTTTCACACTCTGCTGGAGGAGCAGAACGGTTCCGTTCTCAGCGCGTTTGCTGGGGGTGCTGCTGGTCTGAGCAGCTCCTCAGGGCGTTTGCAGCCCGCTGCCATGGGCCCTTCTGATTTCTGCCCTCGGAATTTCACTGATTCTGGGATGATGCGATGGTGAACGTAGCTGAGGGGAGATAACAAAGAGGACAAACCCAGCAGCAGGAGGACGTGGCCAGGAATAATTCTGGGCTGGAAAACAGACGGAGGCTCCCAGTCCCCATCACAGCAGCTCCTGGGGCTTGCATAAAACTTCTTGGAGCAGGAAACCTTCCTGAAGATGAGCACGGCTGCTCAGGAGGGAACGGGATTGTTTGCAATCACAGAGAACTGGGATTGGTTATTGCATATGTTTTTTTTTTTTTTTTTAGTGTATTTCCAGAATCTTTTTAGAAGGGAGGGAAGAGCCCCACTCGAAGCAGCAGCCCTTGACACCCACTGGGTGAAAGCACTTGGTCGTTGGGCAGGCGAGGAGTGGGGATTCGCATTCAGGATCCTCATTTCCCTGTCTTCCAAGCAATCACGTTGGGTTCACAGCTGGATTTTCAAGTTGTGTGAGCATTATTTCTGCTTTCTGGACCCTTTTGTGGAAAGCGCATGTAAAGAAACAACGAGCACCAAGCCTTCACCAATTTCCTCACCCCAAACATTCATTTCTCAGCTTTAGGCTATAGATGGATTGGGTTTGTTTTGATTTACAAAAACCACAGCGGTGATGTACAAGGAGAAAACCATCATGAACAGGTGCAGCAGTGACTCCAAGGGTCCAGAGTTACACCTGCCTCAGCCATAGCCAAAGACCACCAGCGAGCCTCCTGGCTGCAGAATCTGGGGTTTGGTTTTTTCCTTCTATTTTTATTTTTTCCCCTCTCTGCTCTCTCCTTGGCTCAGAGCTTGAAGCTGCAGGCACAAACCGTGTGCAGATGTCAGAGCGCACCGGGTCCTGCCGTGCACTGATGTTCTGTGCTGACTTGGTGTCCAGGCCAACCGTGATCTCTTTGGGCCTTTTCCTGGCAAATACCAACGGGCTTTTGCTGAACCAAAATGCCACGGCAGCGCTCAGCTCACACCCAGTGAGGGCTGTGTGGGGCTGGCACACCCCAAACTTCCGAGTGCAGAGTGAGCATCCAGCCAGCCTTCTGCCTTAGGTGTACAAAAACGATGACAACCCCCCCCAGACACCAAGGGACTTGAATCTTTGCTTTCATTTTGCAATGGGATTTGCTTTTTTAATAGCAGTGCTCTTTCATGAAGAAAAACAGATAACAAAAGCTTTGTTCTAATCTTATCTCAGTGATGCTCTGAGGAGTGGAGTCCCCTTCACTTGGACTTAAGTCCAAGGAGTGCAACCATGAATAATGCAAAGAAAGCAGCACTTAGCAGCTGTGAGCCTCTATCCCCACGTTTGCGTGGTGTGTAAACAGAACCAGGGCCAATGACACACCGAGGAAATGATGTGGAGAAGTCACTCGTGTGTGTGGGCACCACGGCATGCGATTCCCACCCCAGTTCTCAAGTGTGGGGCTGCTTTGCCCTATGGTGTGAGATAGGATGAGTCAGAACCCTGCCAACGCAGAGCAGCTGCACGCTGCCCTCCTCAACTCTTTGTATGAATAGGGATCGTCCTTTGGGTGACCCAAACTAAGGCATGACCAGAGGCTTTCCTACAGTGTTTTGGGTGTCAGCGGGTGCTGCAGGCCCCGAGGACAGAGAGAGCCCTGCAGCACTAAGCAGCATTTGGGGCTGGATTTCCACGTTGGGTCATGGGTGTGCTTATCCCACAGGCAGCCCCTCTGCAGGGGGGATGTCCAACCCTTCCCAGGTGGCAGCACTGAGGTGGGGGTGCCACAGCTGGCACTTTACACCTGGAGGTGTGAGCTGGAGGCACCACTCCAGGTGGGATGAGTGGTGGGGGTCCATGGGATCCTCTGGCTCTGACCATGGGAGCCCCTGGAGAAGCGTTTAGCTGGAATCACGGAATCATTTGAGCTGATTGAGGAAGGGGNGTGAGAGCGGCCCCGCATCCCGACCCCCCCCTCCCCACCCCGGGCCGGGACCCGCGCGGCTCCGGTGCCCGCAGCCCCCGGAGGAGCCGGAGCGCGGGTTGCGCGCAGCAGGAAGCAGCGAGGTTCGCTTTTCTTATCCCCTCTCTGATTTCAGCAGCATCCCAAGGCGTGCGGTGAGGTTGGGGTTTAGGGTCTGCTTTATGCACTCTTCGTGTTCTAGGTTTGAAGGAAGGAAGGGCCGTGCTGGCTGCTTCGCTTTGTAAAGCGTCGCCGTGAGTTTCAGGAGCAGCAAAAGGCGAGTTGGGAGTTAGCCCTGGGCTACAGCACAAGAAAACCAAAACTGCCATTTTTTTAACAGGGCTGGCAGCACGGCTTCACTAAGAACCCGTGTCAGAGCTCCAGAGGATCTGCTTCTTACTTTGCTGTCCTGCCTCCTCGTTTTCACGACTTTTAGCTCAGATTCTGCTGCATCTTGGTATCTCGAGGTTTTTGGTTATCGGATGGGATGCAGCTGAAGTGCACTTGTCCATTTAAAACGCACGTGTCTGCTCAAAACCGTCTTGTCCTTTGCTGCAGGATTTTAGAATGCTTGTTTGCAGTTAAATGACATCTTGTACAGAATCTGACCTAACTGAGACTGTCACTGCTGGAGAGCTGTCAATCCCATCCTGGGGGCAGTTTGCCTCTCCAAAATGCCGCTTCATTTCGGGGCCCCCGTGTGCTTGGTGGGAGCAGGGAGCTCTTCGGGCTCCGCTGATCGCAGTCTCTGGTTTGGAAGTGGGCTCATCCCTGCCCCTGGAGCTGCAGTTGTTTGAGAAGTGACTTTGTCTTCCTGTTTTGGTGCACTCAGGAGCTAAGGTGGAAATAATCTGTCGGGTTTTAGCGCTGTTTTAGGATTTTAGAGGATGGAGGAGCAGTGAGTGTGTGTGAGGTTGTGTTCAGGGATGGAGGTGGTGTAAAAGATGGTGCCAGGCTGTACCAGTGGGAAATGCCCAGTGAGCAAAGGGGCAATGCCTCCTTGCTCGGCTCCGAGCTTGGTCTGAGGATGCTCTGCAGGGCTGCTGGCAACAGGGGCTGGGACGTGGCTCTGCCCAGCCCTGAGCTGCTGCCCCTGCTCCCCTGCTGCTCCCCAGCTGGGTTTCTGTTCACCAAGAGAGCAGGGATCAACCTCTCGCTGTCGTTTCCATCAGTCGTGCTGGGATGAGCCGGCCAGGAGACACTGAGCTGCCTTCAGGTCGGTGCTACAACACAGCACAGTGTCACCCTCAGCACTGCTGGGATCTCTTCCCAAAATGACGTGTGGGTGAAACACCGGCGTGCTCTCAAAACAAGCAGCCAAGTCCCAGAGGCCCCATTGCTATTGGGGGAGCAAAGTGCTTGGCTCTGACACCTCCTCAGAACGCTGCTGGGGCTGTGGGCGCTGGGGAAGGGGCTGGGTGGGAGGTGTGGATGGGTTCTTGAATGGTGCAATGGGTGCTGGGGGAGGCTGAGCTGTGGGACGGGGCCGTGGGAGCCTTCCTGTGGGGCAGGGGGAGGACGGGCTCTCGGCGGGGCGCGTTGTGCCTCCGGAGACCGTGCCGAGGGGAGGAAGGAGCTCCGCGTGCTCCGTGCGCTGCAGCAGAAGGGGCCCGAGAGGATGTCACCGTCACAGTGCTGTTGGGCTGAGGAGCGGCAGTGAGACGGCAATGGTGTGGTTTGCACTGTGGAGGCAAAGAGGTAAGGCTACAAGGATGCGAGGCATTCCCCTTCTGCAGCCTGCAGCTGGTTTTTGGTTCGGATAGAGGCAGAGCGCTGGGTTCCTTCTGCTGGCCGGTCAGCAGGATAAAGCAGGACACGGCCATGCATGACGATGCCACGGCGCTTCTCTAAGGAGCGATTTGAGTGCTCGTGCTCAGCCTGCTGTTGGCACAGCACGCAGGGTGCCCAGGGATCGCTTTCAGCAGTGCACAGATTGCACTTCTGCTTTGTGAGCGCCCACTGCAGCCCCGCCGCCCTCCCTCCATGCCCCGCTGCCCCCGGGGCTCCTCGGAGCCTCGCCGGGAAGACAGACCCCGGCCCCGAGTCACTGCCCACCTGGTGCTTTCTGCAGCGTTAGGGAGAAGCGTGGTCTTTGTGCAGAATCAGGGATCTTGGGTATCTGGCTGGGGAAGGAAGCTGAGGTTCGGTACTGAGGCACCGCTCAGCCTGTTTGAAGCTTCTTAGGGTGAATGTCACAAAGCAGCCGAGTACGGAGCAGGGGGTGCTGGGCCTTAGCAGCGATGCCAAGGCTGGGCTGCTTCTCCATGGGAAGGAAATGCTGGATGCTGGTGGTCTGACCATGGGCAGGGGTCTGTGATGCTTCGATAGAGATCAGCAGAGAGGGTCTCAGAGCTGTGTCTGCCCCGTTGGGGTGTGCGGTGCTGCGGGGAGCTGCCCTGCAGGGCACCCTGTGAGCACCCACTGGGCTGCAGCAGGGCACAGAGGTGGCTGCACAGCACTGGGGGGGGTTGGGGGGGTCCTGCTGGTGCAGTGGGGTTCCTAACAATGCCATTAAAGCAATTAAAGGAGCGCAGGATAACGGGGATTCGATCGTCTTGCCTAACCGTTAATTATTCCCACCGTTGCAAGGATTTAAGTGTGTGTGTTATTTTGATGCAAAGTTAAGGTCAGCACCAGGGAGAGCTTCGGTTGTGCTCTGTGCGTTTACTGGCACCAGAATTCTCACTGCAGACTGCTCCGCTTTCCTCGTTGTGCTTCGCGTTTCCTGGTACGATAAAACCCAGCGCAGGCAAACGGGAAGCTCAGCCTGTGACACTGCTGGCTGCTTCTAATGCAGACTCAGTAAAGACTGGAACTTCTTGAATTCCATGGCCTTGCTTATGGCACGAGTCAAGGTGTTCTCAAGGAGACTCAGAGACAGGAGACCTCCTGTAATTTTTGTAAATATTTCCTGGGTGCCAATGGCTTAACAACCTGCTGGGAGCGGTGCCCAGGGAGCTCAGGGCACTGTTGGGTGAGGGCCAAGCCCACCCTTGGGGGCTCTTTTTTTTCTTTTCTTTCTGCTCTCCGTGGGAGCTGGTTGAGGGCGATGGGCACTGCGTGCACCGTGCACCGATCAGAGCCACTGCTGAGAAGCAGGAGCCGAGTGCTGGTGTTTAGCAGACAGCAGAACCAACTATTTCAGAACCCTGGGTCCAGCAGAGCAGCCTTTGCTTTCTTTCCCTTTGCTGGACCCATCAGCCCGTGCTCTGCCCGTGCAGCTTTGGGTTGCGGTGTCCAGGACTCGGCTCCCGTGCTGCAGAGGGAGCAGAGCTTTGCTCGGTGACGTAGCAGAGACCACAGAAATGTTCCGTGTGTAGCGGTGGAGCCGGGGCTCGGGGGGTGAATGCCAGCCGTGGTTAACACCTCCCAGCCACCTCCCCGCACGGCTCTTACGTAACGCCAGGAATGAGCTCCACCAGTCCTGGAGAGATCATCTCTTGATGCCCAGAGGAGATAAAAGGCGTTCAGATATGTAAAAAAAAAAAAGAGGAAAGAGAAATAGAGGAAAGGAAGGCGGAAGGAAGCAGGTGGCTGCAGCGTGGCTCAGAGCATCAGCCCCGCTGGCAGGGAGATCTCAGCGGGTTTTCATGTCCCCAGCGCTGGCCCCATCCAGGTGGGAGTTGGACCTGCGTTCCCCTAAAGCACCTCGGTTTGGACAGACAACAGGTAATTCCCTCCTTGAAAAAGGGATGTGGGGCTCCCAGGTGCTCTTCACGCAGTTCCTGTGCTCGCGGTGCAACGGGAGCTGCTAAACCGAAAGCGTGAGCGAGTTCTGCTGATGAGTTTTTGGGTTAGGAAATACCGAACCCCTTCTTCCTGGGGCTCAGTGCTCGAGAGGTGTGCGCTGAAACATCATTCGTAGGTAATTATTTCTGGGAGAGTTTTGCTTTTGACCAGTAGCAAAACTGAAAGAAATCAGGATGTGCTGGGTTAAGGGCTGGGTCATCACGGGCTCCGTGAATACCGGGCAGCTCAGACTGATCTCCTGTGTCTGTTGCAGATTCACAGGGAAGCATGGACCTGAGCAACCCTCAGGAACAGCCAAAGGCTGCAGGTACGTTCCTGAAAACTGGCATTACAGATGGGGAAAGCTGTAGGAATTGCAGCTGGTTGGGGTTCCCAGCACTCTGAGTAACAGACAGTGAAGGCAACAATGAGATTCTAGAACTGGAATAAAGCTGGAAGTTTGGTACGATGTTGGAAATGGGTGCTGGATGGTAGGAAAGGAAATGTTTTCAGAGGAAAGCTGGGTTGGGGAACAGAGCATCGGTCGGTTCTTCTGGTTGACTGCACCTCTGCAAACACAAACCCAGACCTTCAGTGGGAGCTGGGCAGGTGCTTTTTGCTTTTTTGTTGATCAGAAATTGAACCTCTTTCAGATTCAATGTGATATTTCCCTGGAACCGTTGTTTATTTTACTGTCTGGCAATTATAGTTCACAACAACCGTTAAAATTGGTTGGTTGGTTAAAAATTGGGTGGTGAAATTCAGGCAGAAGCTCAAGGCTTCGAGGTGCAGGCTCTGAGAATTTGTGCACAGGTTTTGAGAAACGAACCCACCCCATGGAATCGCAACCAGCGGGTCTGCAGGAGCACTGTGTGATGTTGGGAGTCTGCAGGTACATTGAGGCAATGCCTTGGAAACGTTGGGGCGTAAAGATTTGGTTTTTAACAGTTTGCATTTCTTCAGAGGGACAGGAGGCTCTGGCAGAGTGCGACCTGAGCAAATCCCAGGAAACGGAGAGCGTGGACAACGTGGAGGAGGGGAAGGAGCCCAACCAGCCCAGTGAAGAAGCAGGAGGTAACGTGGGGACTGAGCTGTGGATAATAACAGCTCCAGTTTGTCTTTTTATTCGTCTGATTACGCTATGAGAGCGATGAGGGAGTTGGTTCTGGGTGGTAGCTCTGTTTCCCCTGCCTGTCTGTAAGAGGATGCGTTGGATACAACGTACACCAAGCAGCTCCTGGGCCCGGAGCGATGCTGAGGCTCAGAGTTTGACGCAGTGTCTGTGCTCCACCTGCACGGAGCAGGAGACCTCGAGCTCCTTCCCTGACCTGGACGCTCACAGACTGCAATCTCACGGTGGTGGCACAGGGCTGGGACAGAGCTTCTGTCCCCCCCAGGACCTCAGAGCACGTGGGCCGTGCTCCGCTCCGTGTCCTCGCTGCCAGCACGGTGCCTGCCGCCCGCCCTGCGATGCAGCCCTGCAAAGGGCTCCGGCTGTGATGGCTGCTGAGCACGGGGCAGGAGGCTATGGTTGATTAAAAGCTTGATGGAGAGCACACACACCAAAAAAAAAAGCAGAAAAACTTTTTTTTTTGCCTCAAGGGAATGGAAGCTGCACGCTGTGGTGCACACGGTGTGTGCCTGCAACCATCAAAGCGCGCAGCTCCCGCCGGGCTTCCTGTGCCTGGCAGAGGGTGGGGAGCAGCGGGGTGGGGGGGGGAAGCACTCCGTTCCCCCCATTGCTTTGTGCACCCTAGCTCTGCTGCCTTGGGTCTGCAAAGCCAAAGAGCCCTTCATTTAAAAATAGGATTAAAAAACTGCATTGCTCCCTGGGGGAGTCACAGCCAGGCACGAGGGAATCGAGATGTGATCCAACGAGGCTGGGGGGCTTTTTCGGTGGCCCAAGGGGCAGCTGCTGCTCGTGGTGGTGAAATAAAAAAGAAGCAGAGGCCAGGCTGGAGGCTCCTGGTTGCTCGCTGCCGGCGGATGCGGGGCTGGAGGAGGGATGCGGGAGCCCAGCTCCCAGCGCGCTGCAGGCGCCCGCACTTATCTGTGTGCAGAGGAAGCGCCGTTTCTTATCAGGGCATCACATCTCCCCAGCCCGGCTCGAGCCCTGCGCTCACGGGGCTCGGGGTTATCTGACAGCATCAGCGCTGCTCTGCAGTTCCCCTCCCCGGGGGTTTCTGCGTGCCGGTGCTGGGTGCTGGCAGCATCCCCCGGTGCTCCTGCAGCTCTGCGGGAATGCTGCTGGCACGGGGTGACATCAGCGCGTGGCACCTGGGACAGCTGGGACAGACCCCAGGGCTCCGGTGGCTGCGGGGTGCTCGGAGCAGAGCTCCCCTTCCCCTTCCTTGATTGAGCCCCGATAGGCAGCAGGAGATGGAATCGCCTGGGAGATGGCTCAGTGCAACCCATCAGGCAGCAACAGGGGGAGGAGAGCGGACACGTGGTGATGTTTGGAGGACTGTGGTCTCCTTTCCCTCCCTCCTCAAAGTGTATTTTTCTTCCTTTGCTCTACAATGTGCATCTCACGTTCATCCCAAATCATTCCTTGAAATTAAAGGAGAGAATATTCATTTTTTTGGCGCTGACATCTGGCTCAGGGCCCACGAGCTGCAGTTTGTCTTCCATCCCCACCCGTAGGTGAAGGCGAATGGTCCTCAGCTCAGCCCCTGCCATAGCAGAAAATAATCTATGTTTAGAAACAGGGGCTGGTGGAAAGGAAATTCATTCACTCAGATGAGTCACGGTTTGCCCCCGGCGCAGGCTGCTCGCTTGGCCCGGGTGCGGGGTTAGTGGGCAGGTTTACCACGGCTTGTGCCGCTGGAAAAGCATCGGAAAGCAAAAAAAAAAAGAAATCCACCAGAGTCAAAACTTGGCCAAAATGCAGCAAAAAGTTCCGTGGGCACTGGAACTGCTGAGGCTCTGTTTCCAGCGGGGCTGGGTGCTGCCTGCTGGGTGCGTTCTGCACAGCCTCTGCCTTCTGCTCCTGGTCCCTCCCGTGGGTTCCTCTGCACCCCCAGCCCCATCGCTCCCAGGCTGGGTGCTCTGCTTCTTCCCGTTGTTTTTTTCTTTTTCTGGTATCCATGTCAAAGCGTATCACGCTGCAAGGGAGGCTGTGAACGTTTGATGAGCTCGAAGCTGCTGAATGAAAGAGCTCCGAACTTCTCAGCTTTGAAGGCTGTTGACCAGAGCTGCTCACGCCTCGGTGGTCACGGCAGTGCCGGGTCCCCAGCGGAGCTAACGAAGGCCATTAGCTGACTTTAACTTAATTTAGCCGAATTTAACATGTGGCCTTTCTCGGTCTGACTGTCGGGCCCAGATGTTCTCTGATGAACGGTCTAATTGAAGGCTGATGTAACGGTCGCGATCGTATCTGCCTCTCTGGACTTCAGGAATTGTAAACTTAGAAACGTTTTCTATGGGTGATGCTATCTCGGCTGCAAGAGGAGGGGAGAAGTCCTCGCTGCATCCTCAGGGGGGGGGGGTTCTGTTTTAGAGGCAGAACTTACAGACCCCCAGGTTTGGGGGTTCATGCTTGTGGGCATCAGAGGGGACCCAAAACCCATCAGAGGCTGTGGGCACCTATCACAGGCAGGTGATGGTTGTAGCATTGTCCTAACCACGGTTTCCCATCCCTTCTCCATACTGTCACCTTTATATAACGTTCTCCTCCCCCAGATCCTCTTTGCAGCACCAGTTAAATGCATTATTTTGGGTAGGATGCTGTCAGAAGCAATTCCTGGATTCAGGTTTCCTGGCTCATGAGCTTGGAGATGATGTGCATTGATTGCTTCTTAAAAATTTGTTATTTTGGTCATTAATTGCATAACCACGTAACTCGTGCTGTGTTTTGACCAGAGGAAGACGTTGGTATTAACGGGGTAGGAAATACACATTCAGGTGCTCGGAAAGCGCTGCCTGCTTTCTGCTGTTCCATTTTTTCCCAGTTCTCAATTCGATTCGTTTCTATTTTGGTTTCAAGGCACAATCAAACCCAGGACACCCATCAGCATGGGGATGCTCTCCCCAGGGGGGGTGGAAGTTCCTCCCCTGTTTTTAGCAGGGAGATTTCCACTTCGTGCTGCTTCGGGCAGGAATTCCCCCGAGTGGGGTTTGGGTGTGAGCCCAGTGGGGTTGGGTCCTTTCTACCAAAGGAAACGGAGGGAAAGGCATGGGGGGAAGTTCTGTGCCTCTCACATTCCCTCCATTATGGAGGTGACACTGATGTTCCTGTCGTGTCACATCTCACAGTGCCCCGCTGCTCGCAGTCCCAGCTTCTCAGCATATCCAAGTGCGATGCAGGACTGCTTTCTTCTTTTTATTGAAGAAAAACCACTGGGGTATCGCACTGATGTCCAACTCATCACCACAAACCTCCTCATGTGCTCTCAGGAACACGGGTTCTCTTTTCCCCATCTCTCTTTATGTGCCCTAAGGAATGTTTGTTCCTTCTCTCCATCCCACCACGCATGAATTCTGCCGTGTTGGTCCCAGATCTGCAGGATCCTGCCTGACTTTGGGAACTCCGCATCGAGCTCTGTAGGGGAAGGGACAGCTGGAGCCTGTGCCCCTCGTGCTGCTGTTCCTGGGGACGATGGCTGGGGCCAGCAGAGAGGAACCAGCCCTTAACGCTGCCGGAGCCAGCGGTGGCTCCGAGCATCCCCGGGTGCACGCGCACCTCCGTGTTCTCCAGCATCCGCATCCTATTAACAGCTGTCAAAACCTGCTAAACTATTTATATGCTTTCACAATTTCTTTAATTGGATACTTAGGAAACGGCATACAAGAAAATCTTTTTTCTTTTTCTTTTTTTTCCCTTAGTCTGGCGGAACATCTGTAGCATTAGGGGCTCATTATCTCCGAATTGGCGCAGCAAATCAGCAGCGTCGTTAAAACGCCACATTAGGATGATGAAGCTCCTTTGTTATCCCGTTGACTTTTTGCATGTGCTGAGGATTTCACGATTATGACCCCGCTCCCTGTAAAGCACTCGAGCAGCATCGCCCTTCGGTGCCGCCGTCTTTAATCGCTCCCAGCTTTTTATTTTGTGCTTCTCATAACACTGCTGCCAAACTTTGCTTAACAGCACTATGCAAAACTTGCTTTTTTTTTTTTTTTTCCCCTTTATATTTGATGCCAAAGTCATGGATTAAATATAGCGATGGGGGGGGTCTTCAGAGGCTTCTCGTAGGGAGAATAGCAAGGATAAGGCTCCGGCTTGTCTTAATTGCTTGCTGGCTTCGTTATCCCCGTGCGTTATTGGCCGAGTGCGAGCGCTGCTCACGTGGTGACTCACTCTGAAGCCTCCACCACAGCTTCACTTTGGATTTCTTCCAGCACCCGTTGTTTTTACGGCCTTTCAGGTGAAACAAAAATACGACTCTGGAGTCCGCCTTTCATCTCGCCATCACCTCCCCAGGAAACGAAACCGCGCGCATCAGCCCGGTGCTTTGTTGTGCTCCGCGTCGTTCTGCAGCCTGTGCTGCCTCCACAGCCCACCCGAGGCAAACAGCCACCTGGGTCAGGCCCTGCTGCTGATGTTTTCCTCCTACAGCTTCTGCAGTTTCCCAAGCGTAGGGGAGATGATAACTCCGCTCTTCGCAACCCAGGGAGATTGAGCAGTGGTAGGGATTTGTTACGGTTAGGGGTAATTGTGTTTTCCCTCGGTTATTTCTCCCTTTTCTGCCTTCCTCTTGCTGAAGGAGGAGCAGCCTAGCAGCTCCCGATCTCACGAAGTGATGATGGGATGGGGAGGAGGCAGGCACCGACCCCTCTGTCAGTTTCTGACGTTGTTTCTGTGCAGAGCTGATGTCGGGGCTGGGAAGGGGCTGTGGCCACCCAGGCCCTGCAGCCCCTGCTTTGCTCCAGACCCTGCCCTCCTCCCTCTGTTCTTTGCTTTGCACGGTTTCATTCTGTACCTCTCCTTCCCCCAACCCATCCGGGTCCATCTGACTGCCAACGGCTAGGATCGAAAAGTCCCAATGCTTCAAACATGTGCTTGATGCTCAAACCCCATCCCCCGGTGCCTTCACCCAAAGGTGAACGTTTCCATCGAAATGCCCACGTGGGAAGCGGAGTGCCTGGGTTTGGGGATACAGCCAGAGCATCTCTTGGACCCATGCACATCCCTCCGTGTTCCCCCAGGGCATGGCCAGCAGTCGCCGTGTGGCACGGAAAGCACAGAGGGGATTATTTCTGGTGGGGGGGCCGCAGGGTGCCCACATTGTGCTGCTCAGCAGCTGCGGGGCCGGGGATGGCGGAGCGATGCTCGCACTGCGCTGCGTGGCTGCTGGCACGGCTCGTGCCAGCTGTAACCCAGGGAAGAAACAGCAGAAAGCAGGGGGAAGCCTTCCCAGTGGAGCTGACAGCTCGACCCCAACCTGCAAAAGAGTTGGCGAGCAGCAAAAGGTGAGATGTTAAATAGAAAGTGGGAATTGAAATCGCTTCTGAAAGCGCTGCCAAGGTGCAGCTGCGCTGCGCGTTTCCTTTCAGAGCTTGGCGCAGGATGCAGCGCGTTATTTTGGGACTGCCTCCATCCGAGGGGGGAAAAAACAACTTTTCTTTATTCTGGAGAAGAGATTTTGCTGAAAGTTTTGCAGCAACCGGTGGTAGTTCTTCATTGGAAGGATGGCAATGGATGCGTGGATGGATTTTGGAAGAGCCCCGAGAGCAGCATCACCCTCACACCTGGGCCGTGGGGCTGGCAGCAGCAGATCTGGGGGAGCCAACGATGGGGGAAATGTCGTATGGATGCCATCACTGGGGGAGAGCACCAAGAGGGATCTGCTGGAGTTTTCCCCTCTACGTGGATTCCAGCATTGGATGGAGCAGCTGGCACCCACCTGCTCCTCCCACCCTCAGCCCAAGGATGGGTTGGTTGGGTTGGATGAAGGATGAACCAAAACATGGTGGCGCGTTTCGATTTCATGGAAGCATCGGTTGCTTCCAGATTTTTATTTTTCAATGCTGCTTTTATGTTGCCACCTCCTTCTGGCTGTCACCCATTGTTTGTTCTCGGCATTTGATGTGGTTTATTACTCAGAACCAGAGCTAATGCATATTCAGCAGCCCCAGTTCTGTGCTTGGGAGAAAGGACAAGCGATGCCGTGCCATGGCCAACTGCCTCCCCCTCTGCTCGAGAGGAGCAGGTGGCCACGAGGACGATGCTTTCAAGCAGGAAACAATAGATTTCATCTCTCAGTGCTGTTCTTCACTCAGGAGCTGGAGGCATCGCTCAAGTTCAGCCATAACCCATCTCCTGTCTGCGTGGAGAAGTCAGCTTTAAGCGGGGAAATGCTGCCCTGACAGTTAGGAAGGATTTTAGTGCTGGAGGAAACAGTGGAGAGGAGCCATCAGCTGTTTGTAGAGCGACCCATTTGCTTATCCTTTTCCATGGGAGCATCGTTGTCAACAAGTTGTTGGCTCCGTGTTCCGTTCTGCTCTTGTGAAATTGCATCAACCTGAGATGATTTCTGGGTGTCCCCTGGAACCAGGCACTGGAGCTCTCCGGGTATCTCTGTGCTCTTTGCACTCACAGCGTGGCCGTGGGACAAACCCTGCAGCATTTCTGGGACGCGGGCAGGAAGCCTTCGCCCTGCGCTGCAAGACGGGTACCAGGCTTATCAGATGCTTCTCAAAGCGCTTGAGATCTTTGGATAAAAACTGCAATTGCAAGTGAAGATCAGGATTATTGATTAGGAGTAATTGGTGAGAATCTTTGCCATGGGAGCACTGGGGCTGTGGTTGGAGCAGGCTGAGCCCTGCCTGGAGCCCCTCAGGAGGATACCGACATCCTCGATGTCTTTCTGCATTTCCAGTTCACAGGAACGTCCTGTGGCATCGACTTCTATAGGTAAATTGTAGAAAGAAGTCGTTTCTTTTGTACCCTGCAGAGCAGCACCCCGTCACTGCCCAGAGAACATTGCCCTGTAGGGCACTGTTATTGCCTGCAGGAGGATGTCATCCACCAAAGGTAACGGCGGTGTCTGAGTTATCTCACTCTGAGCATCACCGACTGCACGAGCTGGCAAGATTCATGTCTCACTGCACTTCTTTATCTTTGTGAGTTTAAGTTCAGCTTCCAGGGAGATCGCTGATATAATTTTATGTCATTTTTGGTGAGTATTAAGATGCTTCATGGCGTCTGAGATAATTTTTTTTCGCTTTTGTGCTTTGTTTTACCTGCAGATGATGTGAAAGTGAAAGCTGAGTACAGTGACAGAGAGGAGAGCGCTTTAAATTCAGAACCTATGGAGAACGCGGAGGAACCTGAAATAGCTTACAGCTATCCCAGGGAATACAACGAGTACGAAAGCATGAAGCTGGAGAGGCACTCTGCCTCCTACGACAACGCCAGGGCAGCCGGGGGCAAGCTGAGCTGTGACATCTGCGGGTTGGCCTGCATCAGCCTCAACGTCCTGATGGTCCACAAGCGGAGCCACACCGGTAAATATCCCCGCCCTGTTCTTGGAGGTCTGAATGCTGAAGGGCAGCGGTTTGGGATGCAGGCGCTGGTTTTTAGAAGGATGCCAAAGTCGGGATTTCCTGCTCTGTCCTTGGAGATCTCTCCAAGTCGTTCGCTTCTCTGAGCCCCACTTTGCCCACCTTTCCCCCTGTTGGGATCCAGGGGTAGGACAGCCCTCTGGTGAGGCACTTTAAGAATGTTGGATGAAAGGCACTATGTCATCTGAGTGTTGCAGCCACAAAGCAGAGGTTAGGTCGTTTCTGCGCTGCGTTTCCAGTCTGTGCTGTATTTCTCTGTGCCCTACTTGCGCAACAAACCAACGAGCAGCTCAGGCTTTGACCTGCAGCAAGATAAGACTTTTTTTTTTTTAACCATTTTTCTAAAAATCGCTAGCTTGTTGGAATCAGCCTCCTCCAGAACACTCCTTGCCATGGAAAACCCATGCAGTGGTTTCCACAGCCACGCTGTGTGTTCCAACCCAACTCCCACTGCAGCCAGCAGAAGGGCTGCGTGTTCTGTAGGCAGGAATCGAGCATCTCATTCTTTCCCCTTCCAAAAAGGAAAGGGCACGAGGACGGCGCGATACCCACGTAACCATTAAATGTCCTTTTTTGTATGTCATTTTAAGGTGAGCGGCCATTCCAGTGTAATCAGTGCGGAGCTTCCTTTACTCAGAAGGGTAACCTCCTCCGCCACATTAAGCTCCATACAGGGGAAAAACCTTTTAAATGTCATCTTTGCAGTTATGCCTGCCAGAGGAGGGATGCGCTAACGGGTCACTTAAGGACACATTCTGGTAAGTGACTTCAAAGGCACTTCACGTGTTTCAGATGTGTGTCACCGGGACACGAGGTGCAGAAAAGAGTCTGCAGGGTTCATGCAGCCAAATGAGCGCTGAGGAGCTGACAAAGAGTGGGGACTGCTTGCTGCCTGCCAGTGGGACCCAATGGGACCCAACAGGATCCATTGGGACCCAATGGAACTCAACAGAACTCAATGGGACCCAATGGGACTCCATAGGACTCAATGGGACCCAATGGAACTCAGTAGGACTCAATGGGACCCAATGGGACTCAATAGGACTCAATGGGACTCAATGGGACTCAATAGGACTCAATAGGACTCAATGGGACCCAATGGGACTCAATGGGACTCAATAGGTCCTGATGGGACCCAATGGAACACAGTGGGACCCAATAGGATCCAATAGGACTTGATGGGACACAATGGGACTCAACAGGACCCTGTGGGACCCAATGGGACTCCATAGGACTCAATGGGACTCAATAGGTCCTGATGGGACCCAATGGAACTCAGTAGGACTCAATGGGACCCAGCAGGAGCCAATGGGACCCAGGGGACCATCCTGGGCCTGGCTCTGCCTCTGGATGTGTGTGCAGAGCTGCTCCTCACCATTTGCAGACCAGCGATGCTCGCTGGGCAGCACGCTCTGAGCTGGAGGAGTGCTGCCAGGACCTGTGAGGTTTGCTTCCAGCCCTGTCCTGAGCCCTTTGAACGCCTCTAGGAGCAGAGTGGAAGGCAGCGTTGCTGCTGGTTAGCGCCTTGCTGCTGGGTAGTGCCTTTCATCTGAACGTCTTAACCTGCCCCACCCACCCGCTGTGCCCATTCCGCAGGTGGGAGAAATGGAGGCTCCCAGTTGGGGTGACCTGAATCACAAGCCAGGGGGAAATGGATGAATTCCTCCAATTCTTTACCAGCCACACCACGCTCACACCACGCTTACTCTTTGATTTCCTGTGTTATACAGAGGCCTAGAAAGATAACAGTTATTCTAAATGGCAGATATTATCTCTGCACTGTACTCTGCAGGAAAAAAAAAAAAAAAAAACAACCAACAACCTCACAAAGAATCAAAGCTAAAAATGAGAATTACCTGATGTGAGTAAATGAGATGGATCTGCCCAGGAGCAGCATGGTGGCTGGGACTGTCCCCCATGGCACATCGTGCTCTGACAAGTTGGGTGCTTATGGTGGCCGGAGTTTGTAGGGCTGGGTTGTGGAACACTATGAAGAGAGTGAATCAGGAACAAAATTTTCTTTACAATAAGTGTCTTTGGGAATGAGATGAACCTCACAGATGGTTTCAGGTTGGTTTAATTTTATCAGTTTCATGAAATCCTTAATGCATTCTGCATACATGGGTCCAGGGCCGGGCGGTTAGGACAGGGCAGTGGCTCTGCCCCAGGGAAGCGATGCCGGGGGAAGCTGCAGCTCGAGCCCACCCTCGAGGAGCTCAGGGGTGAAGGAGCCCTGCAGGACCCCTGCGTGTCTGGGCTACAGCCCTGACAATTACAGCGCCCATCGACCCGACAGAAACGCAAGGCGCTCTCCATGAGCTCAATGTTGTGTTATCGGGGTCTGTCTGCCCGGGCTGTGCTGGGGGTGTCTCACGCTGCCTCCTGGTTTTGCAGTGGAGAAGCCGTACAAGTGCGAGTTCTGCGGGAGGAGCTACAAGCAGCGCAGCTCGCTGGAGGAGCACAAGGAGCGGTGCCGGACCTTCCTGCAGAGCGCGGCCGCCTGCGAGCCCGGTGAGCCGAGCACACAGCCCTAACCTCTCCTCTTTTATTGGTACCTGAGAGCTTAAAAAGGGCCTTTGGTAGCTGCTCCTTCACAGCCTGAGAAGTTTTTGCTACGACCGTTTTCAGTAACCTGGGGGGCTGCAGCGCCTTATTGTAGAATCAGAATGGCCCAGGTTGGAAGGGCCCCAAGGACCATCAGGTTCCAACCCCCCTGCCACAGGCAGGGCCACCAACCCCCAGATCTGGCACTGGATCAGGTTGCCCAGGGCCCCATCCAACCTGGTCCTGAACACACCCAGGGTTGGGGCATCCACAGCCTCTCTGGGCAGCTGCGCCAGCCCCTCACCACTCCCTCGGTAAAGGCTCATAAAGGCTCTGGCTTGATGCATCCCTTGGGGAGCCATCAGGAGCATCCCATGTGCCACCACAGAGCAATAATTTAACCATCATTTAATAATAATTCGAAAATTGTGTTCAGTGATGTGACTGCCAAGCAAAACTTCTGCAGGCATCACCACGAGCCGTGCCCAGGTGATGCCCATTAGTGATAACTCCATGGGGATCCTCACCCCGCACAGAGGAGCCTGGTGTGTCATCTGCCCTGAGAAACTGCCAAAAAGAAACGATGATTGAGTCGTGTTTCACGTGAATCTTCCTTTCAGCAAGTTTTTGACAGCATCAGTAAAAGTTAAATGGCTGTGGGAGCGTCAGCAAGTTTTGATTTCATGAGAACCCGTACATGTTGTGACTGTGGTTTTGTGTTACAGTACACGCTGTCATGATGGCAATCACTTGGAGGTGTCCACCACGTGAAAGTGGAAAACACGATACCTCCCGTAGATCTCTGCTTCTACATCATTCTCATGGGTCAGATTCATTTCTAGCAAGGCTGCAGCTATCCAGAACCCGCAGCGCCCAGCCAGGCACTGCAGGGCCCCGAACTGCTCACGGGGGAGATGTGAATTTCCAGTGCACGGCAAGGCTGTGCTCTGTGCCTTTAAGATGCTTGCACTTTTCAAAATGCTGCAGTGTTTTTAGAGGAGCAGTGAGTTTTCTGACAAACAGGAACCCCAGCCTTGCAGAGCGTTTCCATTCAATTTTCTGATCTCAGCATTACCGAGATCACAGAGAGGGGAAGGGCTGGGGGGACCTCAGGAAGTCGCTCAGCGCCTTGGATTTGTTGTCGGGTTTTTTTCCCCAAAGTGTAGCACTTTGCACTTGTTTTTATTCAGCATCGTTTTCAGATTTCTGTCTCTTTCCCTGCTCACCCACATCACTCAAATTTCAGTCCTTTTTCCTGAGGTCCTTGCAGCCTTCCCCTATGCAGCCACCCAGTGCGTTCCCTGTGCCGTCATCACGGAGTCATGGCATGGCTTGGGCTGGAGGGGATCATCCAGTTCCAATAGAACTAAACCACTACAAAGCATCAGGGCTGCAGCTGCCATTCGAGCCTCTTTTTGCTCTGAGGTTTGCACGTTCCTAGCCCAGCAGTGTGGAAACATTTCAGAGAGAAGAGCTCAGTGCACCAGCATTGCTCGAGCGCGCCCCGATAACGATCTCTGCTCGCCTTGTTCTCATTGCACAATAACCCACCTCTGCTCCCCTCTCCATTATTTAGTGACCACACGGAGATGCTACAGGAAGCAATGCCTCTAATTCGAGCTCGGCTTTGTGCTTTAGGGGTTTGGTAACAATGCCCACATGTTCTAAAAATGACGCTCGCCTTCGTGGTGCGAGAGAAACCGCGCTATGGAAACAGCGCGGGACGGGCGGGCGGCGGAGCCCCGAGCTCTGCACGTTGCTCACATCCCAGCGAGGGGAGCGGGGGGATTTGTTGGGCTGCAGGGCTTCGTCCTTAGAGATTTGGGCATTTTCTGTCGGTGCTGCTGAGCTGTCAGAGCGCTCAGCTCGCAGGGCATCCCTGCACCAGGGGTTGAAATGAGTGCTTGGGACTTTGCCTTGTGACTGTTCAGCTCTCGGGGTAACTGTGAGCAAAGCACTCGCTCCCTTCTGTCCATCCAGCCTGAAATCTATTTTTAGACACCCGTTAGATTTAGATAATTAGTTCTTTAAATGAACGTCGGAGCGAGCAGAGCAATCCTCCAGCGGGGGAGGTACTTGGAGAAGATGGGGCACGATCCTTTCTCTCCTTGCCTGAGAATTCTTTAGAGAATGCTGAGAGGACGTTTCCTCGGTGCCAGCTGCTGCCCCCGGGCTGCTCAGGGATGCAGGGACGAGGAGGGTGGCACCAGTAAGGGGAAGGGAGCACGGGGAACCGCAGCGGGAGCAGATCCATTTTCCCCGAAGCTGTGTTATGCAGACGTTGTCAAAACCTTTTATGGCCCGTAAGTGAGGTTATTGACTTCCTTAGGAGCAGGCAATCTCACCGTGAGAGGAAAACCCCCGGTGTTACAGCGAGCAGCAGGTGGGAGGTGGATCCCTGCAGTGTTCCCTGAACACCTCTGTGGGGCTGGAGGTGCTGCCTGCAGCGATCCCCCCCGAGCCTCTGCAGGGAGCTGTGGGTCTGCCCTGCTGACCCCAATCGGATCCAGTTCCCTCCCTGGCACAGAAATGGGGCTCAGCTGGGGGGGCCGCAGCCCTCACCCTAACCCAATTCTGCCGGGAGATGCAGGAAAAGGTGCTGAGAACGCAGCATCGCAGCTTCAGCAGCACAGCAGCTCGTAGGGTTAAGGATGAGAAAGAGGAAATAGGAGGAAAAAAAAAAAAAACACGAGAAAAACAAATGAGGACACGGCAGGTACTGCTGTTATGACGTGGATTCGTTGTACTTTTGGGGGTATTTTTGTTTACAATGTAAGTTTTTGAATATATAGTATCATTATCTTGTTCGAGGTAGTTGAGGATTTTCTGTAAAAATGTGATAATAATAATAATAATAATAATGGCTTGTAACCTTGCAGAAGGTTTCAGGGCTGGGGACAGCTCCAACCCTGAGCTGCAGTTCCCTAAAGATGCTCCAGGGCGTTCCAAAGGGATCTTCCCACCTTTGGAGCATGAGAGTTAAACAGAAGCTCTGACATTAGAAATCCCATCATTCAAAAGAGCTGAGCAGAGCTTAAACCCAAAGGGGACGAAGGTCCTGCCCCCCCAACATCTCGTACAGCTGAACCCCAGGGCTGTGCGATGTGTTTTGTGCGGGGAGCAGCAGTTTGGCAGCTGCTGGGCCGGTCCCCTTTCTGCATTTGTGTTTCTGAACATATTAATGGGGAGTAAAGGGCAGACAGGGAAGCAGCTGCTGCTGTCCCCAGGGCCCGGTGTGGCTCTGGGTCGGGTCCCAGCCCTGACTCAGAGCAGGAGCTGGCTCTGGGCAGCGCTCCGCAGCACTTTGCATTTTGGCAGCGCTGCACCAACGCTCCCAGCTCGCTCGGGCTGAGGTTTGGTGAGTCACGGTCGGTGCTGACCGAAACCCATCTGATCTGGGGAGCAGTCACAATAAACAAGCGGGGAGGGACGGGAGATGTGCGGGGAAGTGCTGAGCTGTGGAAGGGTGAGAGCACGCTTCTATGGCTTGTGCTTAGCACGCTGTAAGGCCAGCACTCAATAAAAGGGCATTTAGCAGGACGGAGGCGTAGCAGAGTGCTGATAGCACTTCTCCCTGGCATCAATTCTCTCTTGATTGCACTCCATATATTGCAGGCATCCAAGGGCTGCAGCCAGGATCCTTCCCCAGGAGACCCAACGTTGGGAAGATGAGTTACCCTTCCCCATCCTCCTTAGGTAGCAAACCCTGCAGGCTGGGCTGAGCTCTTGCAGCGCGGCCGGTTGTCACCGCAGCGGTCACCTCCGTGCTGCAGCAGCAGAGCCCACCAGCAGCCCTTCTCCTCGGGGCAGGAGCAGCTCTGGGGAAGCTGCAGCAGTTGTTATGCTCAGGATGAGTCTGGTGGTTCTGAGATGAGGTGGCAGCGGGGCTGACCCAGCCCTGAGGCTCTGCGGTTGTTTCCCTGAAGTGATGGCGAAGGGGGGAACGCAGCTGAAGGAGAGCTCTGGGAAATGCATCCTTAGGACAGAGCCTGTGGCTCTAGGACAGCTCTCAAGGGAGCGATCCCTTCTCCTAAAATGAGAAATTCTGGAGGTTCAAATTGGCTTTAAAACACCAGATGCCAAAGGGAAATGGAAAGCAAAATGCCGGAGGGAAAGCGTTCTCAGTGAGCTCTAAATGTTGGAAATAGATTTGGGGATGATGCCACCTGGAAGGATGCGCTGGCAGGAGTGCTGACCCATGAAGGGAGTTGTAAGGGGTGTTGAGCGGTGACAGGACTGCAGTGGGACACTGGGATGGGTCCTGCAAGTTTCTTCGTGCTTGGTGAGGGGGCACCCAGCCGTCACCGAGCTGTGGAGCAGCGCAGAGGGCTGGGTGCTGCCCTCCGGCCTTCGGGAGCCCGCAGCGGGGCTGCAGGTGTCGGCAGCTCTTACTCAAAGCAGAAGGAAGGCTGAGAGAGGCTCCAGCCCCGCTCGCTCGCAGCTCCTCCAGCCTCCTCATTTCACACTTCCTTTGCTGCTGAAGGCATCGCTTTGGTGCGGTGCTCGCTCCCCTTGCACGAGCTCAGGACTGCAAGAGCAGGGGCTGCTGCTGGCTGACCGCAACCGGTGCCCCCGGCACACCGAGCAACGACGACAGAAAAAGCAACAAAAGTCAGCATCACATCTCCAGGCTGCTTCCTCCCAGTGGCTGTGGCAAACTCCGGAGATCAGAGCATTCATTTCTTCCTTTATATTTTTTTAATCTTCTGATTATTATTATTTTTTTCCTTTTCACCCACTTTTTTTTTTTTTCTTTTTTTTCTCTTTTCACATTTTCCATACTAGCGAACGTGGAGGCAAGGCACATCAAGGCAGAGATGGGGAGTGAGAGAGCTCTTGTGCTGGACAGGCTAGCGAGCAACGTGGCAAAGCGAAAAAGCTCAATGCCCCAGAAATTTATTGGTAAGAACAACAAATTTTTTTCATGCGCAACACTTAAATCTGCAAAAGTTGATGGCCTGTAGCACGCTGCCTCTGCTTGTTGTAAATGTCCTTTCCAAGCTTTCAGTCTAATGCAAGAAACCAGAAATAAAGTAACTTTCATTTTCTGATGTGGTTTTAGTGATTTGCTATTGATTTTTGATTGAAAGGAATTTATTCTGTAGGTGCTTGAGCCCTGCTGCTGTTGTGCTTTATCTCTGCGTGGGCAATTTGTAAATTCATCTGATGAGCTTCCATGTGCTGTGTCCTCTGCTGGAATGTTCTCTGCTGGGCTCTGTGCAGGGGGATGGGAGCTGGGTGCTGCTCGGAGCTCCCTGCAGGCAGCAGGAGCCAGGGCTCCCGCTGGGTGCCCAGGGCCTGGAGGCAGACAAGGGCTGGGTCTCTGTTAGTCATCCGCTGAATTTGAATATGATTAAGAACATATCAAATCCTTTCTTGTGGTCACTTAAGCTACGAGATGTTTCCATCGCATTTTTCTCTGTGTTTAGTTGTGTGTGATGAGGGTTTTGCAGGCTGGGACCCCCCCAGCTCGGGGGGGGGGATGCCTCGGGGCCACCCTGAGCCCATGACTTAACCTTTGGGAAAGGTGCGATGGTTGTGTCCTGAGCAAAGCCCTGACTTAGCAGCTATACGGCTACGTATGGGCTTCCATCCTTTGTGAGAAGTGTTAACGTTTATTTGGGCACCTCAGGGTGGGTTTGGAAGGTCACCTTGAGGTACAGGAGGGCACCAGCACCTCTGGGTGCTCAGTACTGAAACCATGGACACTGTAAGTTGAATCTCGTGTGTCGTGCTGTGGTTCAGAAAGTCATGGTAATGCAAATGAAAATCTTACCTTTCTTTTTTTGAGGTTGAGATCAGCTCCAGCCCGTGGTGCTTCACAATTGCTGTGGGCTCCATTTGCTGCAGGACGCAGGGAATGCATAGAGGCTGCTGCTGGTTGCTTGGCAGGCGTGCTCGTGTGGAGCAGACCCCTGTTTGGATTTGGGGTTTTGCCCAGCAGTAGGGTCTGATCACTGATCGCTGATCTCTGATTGTTGTTTTGCTGGATGTGATGGGCGTGCTTGTGTTGGGGAAGGTTGGGCAGAAGGGCTCAGGCTGTGCCTTCATCCCTGGGAGCATCAGCCGGCCTCGCTCCAAGCCCTGTGACCTCCTCATCTGCCAGGACAGCTCCGGGATTTCCTGGGAAACGCTCTGGGAGCGGGCGCTGATTTCTCCCATTGTCAGGGAGGAGGGATGGGGACGTGTCCTCACAAGGCCTCTTTGTTTGGCTCCTTGCTGTGAATGGAGTCTATTGATGGGGGGAAAAAACCCTTTATTATTATTTGAGGTCTCTGCAGAGGTTCACACAAGCATGAGGAATCTTGTGCACTTCTTTCTTCTACATTTTCTTCTCTATCTGCCTCGTGCACAAGTGTAAGCCTCAGACGAGGACGCTGCAGAGCACATCCTGGATGCTTGGCCTCAGCCTGGGACCCTTCTGCAAAGATTTTATCCTCAGCCGTTCCTTGAGTTATACAGGAGCGAGGATTTCAGTGGAAGTTGATTTGATTTCTCCTTTTGCTGTAGATGTCTGCTTTGCACGGGCACAGCCCAGATGCACACCCCTGGCACGGGGCAGTGCCCCGAGCACCGGAGCAGCCAGCGCCTTTCTGCCCATAGCCCTCTGCTGCTTCCTTTTTAAGAGCAAATTTTCCCTGAGACCACTGGTAAAGACACGTTCCCATGGTGGTAAAAGTGCTGCAGCAGCTCTGACACATTCGCACACCCCGCTGTCCCCCCGCTCGCGGCCGCCCGCCTCGGTTAGCGCGGCGGCAGGAAGCAGCCTGCTCCCTCCCTGGTTCCAGGGTCCACACCTCGTCAGGCTGCAAAAATCGGCGTTTGTCTCCGAGCAGCACGCGCGTACGTGTCATCCGCTACGGCCCAAGTGTGAAGTTTGGAGGGGAGAGCTCGTGCATCGCACCGAGACCAAAAAAAAAAAAAAAAACTTCAGTAAAAGAGGGAAGCTGCTCAGCTAAGTGGGGGCTGTGTTGCAAAGGGACGCCGGAGAATCCTGCACGTTTCGTTTTTAACGTAGTGATTTGCAATGACTTTGTGGCACTTCCTGTGGCACAGATGGCAATTCAACAGATTATGCAGCGTTAAGTTATCCTGCCTGCTCCAAAGAGAAAACGCCAGCAGCTGTAGGCATCGTCCATCTCAAGCCCCCATCCCCATGGGCTCCTTTCCCTTTTTCTGAACCTTTGCTCTCAACTTTCTCTCCAGATCCGCAGGCAGTCCTGCATATTTTTGCTCTTCTTACTCTTTTTTTGTAATTTCAATTTGTTTCACATCTCTTGCTTGCCCGGCGCTGCCTTTATGAGTCACACCACTGTGCTGTACCCCTTGGTTTCCTCCTGCACGAGGACGGACCCCGGTGTGCCGGGGGCTGGAAGCGTTACACTCCACTGGTTCTCTAACCTCTGAGTGTTTTGTGAGGGAAACGTGAGCTCCTGGCTTTCTGCAGTGAAACCTGGGGAGTTTCATCTCCATTGAGTCACCGTGTTGACAGGTGACTGATAAACATCTGCACCCCTCCAGTTACCGTAACCAAAAGACTCAGTGGATCTGCTGCTTGAAAGCTGCTTGCACATGAAACCTTTGGTCCTTTTTTTTTTTTTTAAAAAAAAGCTCTGAATGATTTTGTTTCATGTAACCGCAGAGTTCAGTTAGTTATTTCTAGATATTCATCAAAAAGTGACTCGAGCTCCTCTGGGGTGCAGCTCTCTCCTCCTCGCACCTGGCGTGGGCACGAGCAGCTCCTGCTTGAGTTGGGTTGAGTTGGGTTGGGTTGGGTTGGGTTGGGTTGGGTTGGGTTGGGGTTGGGTCGTGCTCCCAGCTCCCCTCCAATCTGCTGAACCGAGAGCTTGCAGAGCCCCAGCACACCTGGGGGGGACGTTTTTTCCCTCCTCTTTATCTTGCTTTGTATCTGGAGAACCTACATGTGCTGTTCTGTACATCTTCAAATCGCTGCTGCTGCACAGGAACCCGCGTAGAGGTTGAAGAAGGCAGCCTAGAAAAAAGATGAAAAAGATGAAAGTAATTGATGTATGGAAGTGTTTCTTGGTGATATTCTCTCCCTTAAGTCCCAGAAAAACCTTAAGTTTGGGTGATGGTTGTCCAGCACCTTCACCAGCTCTGTCAGATTCTTGCTTCCAAGCCTGGGCTTTGTAAGAGATCAACAAAAGCTCGTCCGTGATTGTCCCCTTTCCTGCAGAGAACCTTGCGCACCTCTTTGCTCCCCAGAGACCTGAATCACAGGGCCTGAATCCCTCCGTACCACCCCGCTAACGTAACACATCTCCCCTCTCGCAGGTGAGAAGCGACACAGCTTCGACGTCAATTACAACTCGGCCTTCATGTACGAGAAGGAAGGCGACGTGGTGCAGGGCCGCATGATGGACCAGGCCATAAACAACGCCATCTCCTTCCTTGGGGCCGAGGCCCTGCGCCCGCTGGTGCAGACGCCACCGGCCCCGACGTCCGAAATGGTTCCCGTCATCAGCACCCTGTACCCCATCCCGCTGCCCCGTGCCGACGTGCCCAACGGCAGCCCGCAGGAGGCCGACAAGAGCCACGTCGTGCTGCGGGACCGGGGCCTGTCCTCCGACCGGGGCCTGTCCCCCAACAACAGCGGCCAAGACTCCACGGACACCGACAGCAACCACGAGGAGAGGCCCAACCCCACCTTCCCCCAGGGCCAGGCTCTCCCCGTGCCGGCCCGCAACGGCCTCCAGGCCCTGAAGGATTTCCCCCGGCCCTACGACATACTCAAGCCGCCGGCCATCTGCCCGCGCGACGCCTTCAGGGTCGTCAACAAAGAAGGGGAAGCCATTGGGGTCTACCGGTGCGACCACTGCCGCGTCCTTTTTTTGGATTATGTGATGTTCACCATCCACATGGGCTGCCACGGCTTCCGTGACCCCTTCGAGTGCAACGTGTGCGGGTACCGGAGCCACGACCGATACGAGTTCTCCTCGCACATAGCACGGGGCGAGCACCGCGTGCTGCTGAAATAGACGGACCAGGGCCATGGGTTCGGCTTCGGGTTGGAGGGGGCAGCTCCTTGGGGTGGTTTTTAATGAGCACAAAGAAACAGCTCGAGTATTTTCCTACACCGGTTTTTGTGTGTCTAAGGGAGATGATGCCTTTTTTTTTTTATTTTTTATTTTTTTTATATTTTTTTACGAATTATTCAGTGTTTTGTAGCATCTGTGCCTAGCTGCTGTGGTGAGTGGTACTGTACAAATACCAGAAGCAGAGAACGATTTTATATGAACTTTATTTTTCTGAAAATTAAGAGCAATTGAAGATGTTTTTTATTTTTTTAATGTGCATTTGCTTTTATAATGTTTGCTTTAAGAGTGCCGGAGGTTTTTATTCCCCGCTGCCAGTTTCTCTGCTTGGTCGGAGGTGTGGGTGGAAGTGCACAAGAGCAGCTTTTGTTGTGATGATCCCAATGGTTTTCCAGCAGCCAATCCCTGGAACATGGACAACTCCATCCTGGAGGAGTTGTTCATTCGTTTCCAGAGGTTTTCCCAAGCCTTCAGAGCACGTGGCCCCGTCCCCTTCGCCTTTTTCTCACCGCTGTGTTCGCTTTCTTTGAAGCCACTCCCCGTCTGCATCCCGCTCAGCGACAGAACAAGAATCAGGTCTGGTTTGGGATTGGGGTTTTCAACAACACGCGTTTTTGGGATACCCGGTGAGCTCGTCGCTGGGCACGTCCAACGCCACGCAGGGGAAATCCCAATTTTCATCAATGGAAACCCCTCTTGGTGGGTGCCAAGGGCAAGGATGGAGCTGCTCTGAGGCTCATGGTCCCCATGTCCCCAGGGTCCCCATGTCCCCGGGCTCGGGGCAGGATCCCCCCCTCCTGCAGATCACCGTGGGAGTCGGTGCCCGTGTGCGTGGGAGCCGCGGGCTCAGCCTCGCTCTCTGCTTTGACACGGGGATATCCCTCGGCGTGGAACGCGCTGTGCTGCACAACGAGCATTGTCAGTGACTTTGAAGCTGGTTTTTAAAGCAGTGCTTTGAATCTAATGGTTGCTCCGCAGCTGCATTGTTAGTCACCGGGACAGAGATACGTCTTTGATAACAGTTCGCTGAGCACGTGTTTATTCCTCGCAAAGAATTTTGCTGTAACGTAGGGTTAGATGTGCTCTGATGGACTTCTCACATTCCCTGCACGGTTTGATGCCAGCGTTGCTTTTGTACTTTTCCGTGTTCCCCTCTGCATGGTTTGATGCCAACATTGCCTTTGTACTTCCTCAGTGCTGCTGTGCCAGCCAGCGTTGGTGGTGATCCATCTCCGGCTGCCGAGAATTTGGGCACAGAGCCCTGGGAAGAGCACGAAGGGTTGGGAATGCTGAGTTCCATCCCTGCCTTTGGCCTGGCCTCACCCTTTTGCCTTAGCTCAAGTACTTCCCTGAAGCTTAGGGTACAAAAATGGGTATTACATTCATTTTTTCCCATTCAGGCCATGTTTGGAGAGGGATGCGTCAGTTTGCTTGCACTGTAGGAGTGCCAGATCCTGCCTGTCTCTGGGGCAAGGAAGGAGAACTTGATGCTTCGTGCTTGGGAAGGCCCAAGCCCATCTCCTGGGGTCAGCGTGGGTCACTCGATGGCCCCATCCCTCGTGCTGCAGTGGCTGTGCCGCGCGACGGCGGCCGTGCCAACGCTCCTCGCCTTCAGCAGGAACAAACAGCATTGCACAAAGGCGATTTCTTTCTCAACAAATCCTTGAAAACACTTTGGGTCACCTCCAGGCGGGGCCTTGTGATGCCCTGGCCATGGGATGCTGAGCCCCAGCAGTGCTGCTGCAGGGAGGGATGGAGCTCTCTGCAGCCCCCGGCCCAGCAGCATTGTGTTGGTGTTCCCACCACGTGGAACAGTGCTTTCAGGACAGGAGCTAACGAGCGGAGACCTCGTTAGAGCTTTGCTGTTGAACGATGCCATTTTGTGGATTTTCGACCCAGTCGTCTATTAAAAATGATACGTGTTTCCATGTGTGCTGTATCTCTGCCGTGTCTGGGAAAATGGGGAAAAGATGGACTTGCAGTTAGACCCTACCCCAGTGCGAGCAGCCAGAGTTCTTCTCCCCTTGCTCAGCCCCCGGAGCTCTGCTGTGGCTTTCCCCAAAGAAGAGCTCTTGTGACGCTTCAAAGCCCCTCAGCAACGCCGTGCCTGGAACCAGAGCCCTGGGTTTGTGCAGAGCTTCGGTTGGCGTTGTGACAGGGAGATGCTTATCCTCCCTCTGCTGTCACTGTGACAGAGCAGAGGGGAACTCATTTCCCCCACGGTGTCGAAACGCTCCGTGACGCGTGGAAACCCCCCCACGCTGCATCCCGGGGGCTCCAGGGCTGCAGCACCGCATCCCCCATCTCCCAGTTTGGCAGCGGCTCCCAGGGACAAACTGCTCCGCGCTGCCCCAACCAGGACCTGCCCCAGGTGCCCCCCAGCAGCCGTGGGGCAGTGGGAGTGCCATCCCCAGGGTGCAGCCACGTGCACGGTGCCAGCAGTGTGAAGGGGACAGCGGGGTCACGTCCCACCCCGTGCCCCCCTTGCAGCCCCAGTGCCCCTGGGCACCTCCCCTGGGGGGGTTGGATGGTTATATCTGGCCTCGCATTTGCATCGCGGCGCGCCGGCACACCTGGGCACCCCCAGCACATGGGGAAAGGAAAGGAAAGTCCCTGCGGGTGGGTGTTTATAGCAGAGCTGCTTCCCATGGGGCACGGCCTGCACCAGGGTGGCTCAGGCAGCGCGGGGACGATGCTCCTCAGGCAGGATGGTTCCTTGGCTCCCCCATGGTGCACCCCCTGCACCCCAGCTCCCTGTTTCCCCTTCCTGCTCCTTGGTTCCCCCTTCCTACAGTGGGTGGGGGTGAGGCCACAGGACCCCCCCAGCCCCGCAGTGAGGGGCCTTGGGGCTCAGCCCTCACCCCATTGCTGCTTCCTTGGGACAGGGGCACACCATGGGGCTGGGGGCATGCTGGGGGTCCTGCCCTCCCCCTGCCTCATGGTTGCAGCTCTGTGCCCGTGGCTGTGCTGCACCTTGCCCCCCGCCTTGCTGCTCCCCGGGGCTGGGTGCAGCCCCCCCGTCTCTGCCCCCCGGAGCGGAGAAAGTTAGTCAAATCTTCAGAAACCGCAGCGGGGGGAGGCTGCGTCTCCATCGCCGGCTTTGATGTCACCTCTGCACATCCCACAGGTGCTGCTCTGTTGCCATGGCCACGGGGGGGCCATTGTCCCCACAGCCGCTTTGTCATTAACTCGTGCAAGATGCAAGGAGAATCATGCAAAACTATTTCCTCCCTCCATCCATCCTGTCCCCAAAGCACCCAGAACCAGCAGGGCTGGGGAGACCACGTGCATGGCATGGGCAAGGGCACGGTGCTCAGGGCATGGGGCATGGTGCATGGGGCATGGGGCATGGGGCACGGTGCCAGCGCTGCAGCCGCCGTCAGCCCTTTGTGCACGGGGTGGGGGCCCTGAGGCTGTACCACGGGTGCATCCCCACAGCGGGAAGCGCAGCGGGAGCCGGGAAGGTTTCTGAGAAGCGGTGCTGACTCGTGCCGGGCCTCCCTGCGGTTTCCCCCTGCTCTCACCTCCCAGGCGCAGTCACGCCAGGCACCCACGTGCCAGCACCAAGCCCAGGGGTGGCATTGGCTGCTTCCCCCCCCAACCCCCGCCTGGGACCCCCTGGGGGGGTGCGGGGCGGTNTGGGGTGGTGCGGGGCGGTGCGGTCCCCCAGCACACGAAGCAGCCCCTGCTCCTGCTGCTCGGTTTGCACCCACCCTGCACCCAGCCTTCCCCATGCAACCCACCCTGCTCCAGCCCCTGCATCGTGCACTTTTGGGATTCTCTGTGCACCCTTGGCACCCAGCTCCCATCCCTGCACCAGTTCCTGCACCTGCGCTGCAGCCCACCCAGCAGCACAGTGCCCCATGGCCCCCCCTGTGCTGACTCAGTGCTGGGGGGGCTCAGTGTGGGACTGGGGGGGCACATGCATTGCTGACCCGGTGCATTGCTGACCAACCGGGTGCTTTGCCAGCTGGGCGCATTGCTGACCCGGAGCATTGCCAGCCCTGCAGCTGGGAGAAGGAGGCCAGGGGGGGCCGTGGCATTGCATGCCCATAGATGGAAGGGCCGGGGGGGCCAGGTGCCCCCAGGGCAGCTGCCAGCCCTTCCCAGCCCCGTCACGGCCGCTGCGCTCTCGGAGGAAGCCGCTGCGCTTTTTCACCCGGCGCTGGTTAAAAATACCGCTCCCGATTTTAATACCACCGCCGCTATTTCGGGCCGGGAGCAGGAAGTGAAACCACACAGCTCCCGGCCCCGCTCGCCCCTCGCAGCCCCCCCTGGGCCACCCCTCGCTGAGCCTCGGTGGGAGCAAACGGGTCCCAGCCCCAGCTCCCGGGCACTACTTGAAGCCCAGCAGCCGTGCGCCCGCCTTCACCTTCTGGGCCTTCCAGCGCAGCAGGCGGATGGCGCGGAGGCCGAGCCGCAGCACGGCGTCGTACTTGAACACCAGCTTGTAGAAGGCCTCGGTCATCAGCGCCCCGCTGGGGTCGGCGTGCTTCAGCGCGGCCATCGGCGTGTAGGCCGCGTTGGTCTGGTGCCGGAAGGGTGGCCGGGCCGCCTCGATCACCCGCAGCGTGTGCTGCCCACGGGGACGTGACGGTCCCCTTCCTGTCCCCGTCCCTGTCTTCATCCCCAGTCCCAGCCCCTCATCCCCATCCCGTCATCTCCATCCTCATCCTCATCCCCGCC
>WBMW01005656.1:620556-696083 GCA_013396635.1 Penelope pileata | reverse complement strand
TGACTGAGGGTACACTCAATCCCCTCATCTAGGTCATCAATAAAGATATTAAACAAGATGGGCCCCAGTACCGACCCCTGGGGGACACCACTCGTAATGGGGAAAACATTCTGCAGCAAAGCTCCTTGACCCCTTTCTTGTCTCTTGTTCATGTCTGAGCAGCACTGCCATTCTGCTGTATCTGAGTCGAAAGTACAACACTCCTGACCACTGGTACCCGTCAGACATACAGAAACGGGCCCAGGTGGATGAGTACCTCTCATGGCATCACGCTAACATCCGGGCTAACGCTCCTAAGACCATGTGGATTAAGGTAAGGAGACTGAATATTAAAACGAGAGTAAAAGGATGCTTTCTTGGCTGAATACTGAGCAGACCTAGTACGGCAAGAGTTTGCCACAATGAAATAACAAACCTAGGGCATTCCTAGCTGAGAGCTGTCAGAGAGCTAGTTACTCGACATCAGGATTTGGCAAAAGCAGCTTTGGCCATTTTATGGTGTTTGTTTGTTTTTTCCCCCCTAAAGTACATCTGATACAGAAGGTCTCAAAGCCCAACAGGCTTCTATTGCCTGGATTTGTGAACAAATATATGACAGATTGGGTATTGCCTCCACAGGCTCCCCTCCGCCCTACACAGCTGTGCAAAGCATGCACAGAAGTTTTGGTTCTTTGGCAACTATGTGCTTTGTTCCTGGAAGCTGAAAAGCTCGCGTTCTTCACACATCAGGTCCCTGCAGCCCCATCAGGGTGGAAATCCAGAAGGAGATTTCTGCTTCCAGCACAGTTACATACTGCTCTGAAAAGCGCTTGGGGATAGGTAGAATGGAGATACAGGGAGAACTGCAGTATTTCTTTGTACAGTGTGGTCAAATCAATTTACACTTAGGCAAAATTAATGGAATCATCCTGAGGCAGAACATCATTTAGTATCACAATTCTGCTGGACACCTGTTTCCAGCCATCTCCTCAGAAAGCCAATGCAGCTATGCTTAGAGAAGCCCAGGTGCACACACAGCCCTGCAAGCACAGCTGTAAGAGGAAATTTCAGATGACATAAGGGTTGCCAGTAAGCAGGTAAGAACTTCACTCTTTCTGTGTAAAGTCCGCCCTTGTTTATGCCTAACAAAACATATCAGGGCTCATTTAGATTTTTGATGTGCTAACATTTGAATTTTTGGCTAGAGAGTCCAGAATAGCAGCACAAATATGAGTCAGATCCCTACAAATAGCAGTTTCTTCAAGTCTCTGCAGGCTGTTACTGCAGTGCTCCAACAGAAAGAAATCTATCTTGTCGTTGCTGCTAGTTAGATAACCCAGATGTGGAAAGGTTGTCAGAGTAACTGAAAATGTGGAAATGTATAAAGGCACATTTCCTTGTGCTGTGAGAAGATGAAGTGCCCTGAGAAGCAGAGAAGGAGATGCCATAAGACGTGGCTGTCCCCGGAGATCCCATCGTTCATAATTGGAAACATTTAGGAAGAGAACTGGCCATGAGTGTTCTGATGAAATAGACTCTAAATGTACTTGGCAAAAAAACTGGCTTGGATTAAGCAATCACAACATGCATTGTTGAATAAGCTAGCAGTAAGGAGAAAGTCAATCCACTCCCACTGGTGGAAATTTATCTTTTTTTTTTTTCTCTAAATAAACAATATTTCTTTAGCTGTCATAGATGGAGGCGGCATAGTTGAGAAATACTGAGGGCTGTGATGGTGTGTACACCTCTGCAAACGGTGACAAGTCTCACTGAAGGGCTGCTGCACCCTGTGCAGCAAGTCTTCGGAGACAAGGGCCATATTTATGATTGCTCTGGCTGGAAACTTGTCTAATGGTATTTGGAATGATGCTTGGGAGGCCACAGAAAGGGTGGTGTAAAAATGGCACTTCCCCACTCCCCACCCTGCTGGCAGCTGTCACACATGTTTCCTGCCTCTCCAGCCAGCACTGACACACTCCCCTGCCTGCTGCACGCCCTGCCACAGCCACCACTGTGACCTGCTGCTGTCACCTGGCAGGGCTGGCAGGTGCTGCCTCCAGCACTTACACAGCACGTGGGCTACAGGGCTGGCTGGCCTGGGGGCAGCTTGTTGAAACAAGACTGAGCAGTGGTGGCTGAAGCAGAGATTTGTCTTCCCGGCAGCTGTTGCCCATTTTTCTTTTGCAACCCACTGAGGTGGAGTGGGAAGACACAACGCCAGGAACAGAATGCTGCTGAATCCTTGGTTTCTTTCTGTGCCTTGCTGCTCGTTCGCTGGAGGTTACTGTCACTGTGGATCAGCCAATTTAGGTTTCTCGTGTGGTGTTTGAAACTGCAGCAGTCTATGAAGCTCTAACATCATCTCCTGCTGCAGCTTTGCTGCAGGGTCACTGGCAGCCACGAGCAGCCCAGCGAGGTGCACCTTAACTTGGATCAGAAGATCCAAGAGAAGACAGCTGGCTGTACTCTGCATCCATTCTCTTCCCAGGTGCTGATTCCCCTCTTCACAGGGCAACCACTGCCCTCAGAGAAGCTCCAGGAGGTCATGGAGGGGCTGTCCGCTTCCCTGAAGCAATTTGAGGAGAGGTTTCTGCAGGACAAGGCTTTTATCATCGGGAGTGAGATCTCTCTGGCAGATCTTGTGGCCATTGTGGAGCTGATGCAAGTGAGTGCCGGACTGTGCTAAGGCTCAGCACCAGGGAAAACACGCTGCTGGGCAGGGAGGGGTGCAGCGTGTGGTAACGCTTCGTTAGAAAGAGGAGTGAGGGCTCATCTCAGCAGAACTGAGACAATGAATGGAAGACAGGGATGGGTTCAGAAAATCACTTGGGTTTTGTGTTTTCTTTTGTTTTAAAGAAACTGGCTGCAACAGATCTCTTTTGGTTTTGTTCCCTGACAATATTTCTTCATGTTTTCCTTTGTGTTTTATCCCGATTTCATTTTTGACCTCTAGAGAAAGAGATAATTAATAAAACTTCACGAGCTCCTCCCCTCTTTTTCTCTTCCCTGGACCTGCAGTTACCCTTTTGGTCCCTGCTCTCTTGGCAGTGGGTGGGTTGCCCTGTGCCTCACTGTTGCTCTCTCTGGCTTCCCGCAGCCTGTTGGGGTTGGCTGTGACATCTTTGAAGACAGGCCAAGGCTGATGGAGTGGCGCAGGCGGGTGGAGGAAGCCGTGGGGAAAGAGCTTTTCTTCCAAGCCCATGAGATGATCCTGAATATCAAAGAACTGAGCAACATTCAGATCGATCCGCAGCTGAAAGAGCATCTGGCACCCGTGTTGATGAAGATGTTGAAATGAATTAACCTACATCACTGTTTTTCTTGCCCTTCCTCCCCCCCCTTCTTTTTTTGTGTTAAACTTCTCTGATCTCCAGCTCTACACCTAACTGGAAAGAGCACTGTAATTCATAGGTAGAAATTGAAAGGTGCCCCCCCTGCCTTCACTAAGCCTTCCCTGCATCTGTGGGGGTGGTAGCTGGGGAAGTTATGAGACCTGAAACATTAAATTTGTACAAAAGACTGAGGCCCTATGGGTCACTTAATGTGTGCATCTGGATTATATTTTAGTGTCAGTCTTCTCAGAGATGGGGGAGACATGAATAGCATTTCCTGAAAAATTTGAGCCAGCCTGCAAACTGGGACACCAGAGAACTGTTTAGGATGAGGGTCACTGTTTTCATGTATTTGTAATGTTTGCAGCTCCTGCCTAAGTGGCGAGCTCTGCAAAGCTTACCTCCCTGATCCTCACCTTCCCAGCCTGCATTCTGCACAGGTGAGTGTGGAAAAAACTACAGGTAGTCACAAACAGGAGAAACAGACTTTTTTTTCTTTTTTCTTTTTCTTATTGCTGGAGCATATTGCTTGGCCACCCGTGTACATTCCATACTTCTGTTTGCCCTCAGAGTCCTGTGAGAAGTTTCATTATGTTCACCTACAACTGTCAATCCTTGTAATTCTTTAACCACTGTTCTCCACTTCTCAAAGCTGGGTTTTGTGGGCACTTGGTCTATGAGTACACGTGAGGCAGGGGCGGTTCTTGGCCAAACTGTAGGGAAGACCAAGCAACTTCAAAAAGCAAATAATTGCCTACCTAAACCCTCTGTTGATACTGTACAGGGAATACGCTGAACAAATGAACGTTGAATGAATGAATGAACAATGAACATTCACAGTGACTTCTTGAAAGAGAGTATGACTGCAATCAAATTGTTTTTTTTCTGTGGTAATAGTGCAATAGCAATCCACATTCCTCCTAGAAACTGGGGAGGAGGAATAAATGTTGTTGATGAGAAACTCAACATGAGCTGGCAGTGTGCGCTTGCAGCCCAGAAGGCCAACCGCATCCTGGGCTGCATCAAGAGAAGCGTGGCCAGCAGGGCGAGGGAGGTGATTCTGCCCCTCTGCTCTGCTCTCTTGAGACCTCATCTGGAGTCTTGTGTCCAGTTCTGGGGCCCCCAACACAAGAAGGATGTGGAGCTGTTGGAGCGGGTCCAGAGGAGGCCCACGAGGCTGATCAGAGGGCTGGAGCACCTCCCCTACGAGGACAGGCTGAGAGAGTTGGGACTCTTCAGCCTGGAGAAGAGAAGGCTGCGGGGGGACCTGATAGCAGCCTTCCAGGACCTGAAGGGGCCTACAGGAAAGCTGGGGAGGGGCTTTTTACAAGGATAGATAATGACAGAACAAGGGGTAATGGTTATAAACTGGAAGAGGGTAGATTTAGACTAGATATAAGGAGGAAATTCTTCACTGTGAGGGTGGTGAGACACTGGAACAGGTTGCCCAGAGAAGTCGTTGATGCCCCCTCCCTGGAAGTATTCAAGGCCAGGCTGGATGGGGCTTTGGGCAACCTGGTCTAGTGGGAGGTGTCCTTGCCCATGGCAGGGGGGTTGGAACAAGATGATCTCTAAGGTCCCTTCCAACCTGAACCATTCTATGATTCTATGATTCTATGAATAAAGCTCCTCTGAGGTTGTTTTGGATGGAAGTCCACCAAGTAAGTCACCCTGTGCAAGCTAAAGCAATGAGAGAGGTTCTGTGGCCTTGAGCAACATATGCATCACAATAAAGGGCAGAGAGTTGTTTTGGAGCTTTGGGGCTCGTTTTCTTGGTTGTGTTCATTTCTGATTAGTTGTAGCTCAAATGTAAAACCCTTTTGTACTGCAGCACAATTTATGAAGCAAAACAACCATTTCTAGCTTTTTCATTGAAAATAGCAAATAGTAAAGCATGCCAAAACCGGTGGAACGTGTGTGTCTGCAAACTTCCATTCACAAATAGCTGTTGTCCTTGAACCTTACCCTGAAGTCCTTACCTAAGAACTCTTCCTGGAAGGAATGAAGACAAAATGAGTAAATGATTTGGGAGGTGCGTCTCTCAGTAACTGAACAGCTTCTTTTCTTTACAGTACTGACATGTCTTGGCTGGTCACATTTCTGATATGTTTTGGTGTTTTTCTCTAAAGTTTTAGTTCTGGATACTACAGATTTAGTCCAGAGCCAAGGGAGATCTTTAAATTCCCTATCTGGAAAGAAAACTTCATCATATACTTGGGCTTTCAGTGGTAGAAAATTTCATTTTTTGGTCATGTTCTTTCTAAGGACGAGAGACGTGGCTGAAGGCTCTTTCTTTCCATGAACAAAAAACATAGAAAGAGGCACATGTTTATTCCCAGCTTTCTCTTCTTCTCTTTCTTCCTAAACATTGGCTGAAAAACACATTTTTGCTGACATTTTATTCATGGATATTGTCCACAACTGAGATAAATTTTAAATGGGAAGTGGCTGGCTGTCTGAGAACTTTGAGAGTGGAGTTGCTCAGTGGCTGATGACACACACAGATGCCTACAAATGGGAAAAAAATAGCAGGATTTTCCAAAGGCTTGGCAAAACGGAGACTGCTTGCCGCTGTGCTGTCTTGTTTCTCTGTTTCTCTTGGTTGATGCCCCTGCAAGCATTTTAGTTGCCTGCTCCAGGATAGAAACGATAAAACAAATGTCTTCATTTTAATAAAAAAAGCCTGTGGGATTCTGGGTTGTGCCCTGAGGCCATGGACAATTTGCCACTTATGGTGAACCATCGAGAGCAAAGGACAAAATTATCATTAAAAATGTTTGTGACAGACCCTCATCCTGTTGTAATTGCTGACTTCTGATACCTAAATGTCTTCTGCTGCTTTTCTCTGGGGAGGCCTTCTGACATGTTGGTCTCTTGTCACTTGTTTGTTTGTTTGTTTGGGGGGGTTGTTTTGACCTTGGAATTTATTTGGAAGAGATTTTTAATATTTAAAGGAATGAGAAATAGAAAAATGGATCCTAAGGGCACCCTGTGCTGGGTCAGTGACTCCCAGCAGTCAGGCAGTGGGCTCGTGGACGGGGTTTGCAAGGTGGCTGAATGCCCCAGTGCCTTTGTTTCAGTAACAAAATCAGTTCTTGTATTTTGCTGATGGTGAGTGCCCTGGAGAGAGCTCAGTACAGTCTGCTGGCCTTTTCAGTGGGGAAGTCCTAAGATCTTCCATGCTGCATCTCTGCGATGCAGCAGTAAGAGCAATGCTTTCCCTGCCCCTTGCAGAAAACACGATAATTACAGAAAAGTAATTACTGTGCAGAAAAACACCACGTAGGCAGTAGCACTGCGTGAATTCATGGTTACTGAGGCTTGAGATCATCTCTTCTATTTACAAGATTGTATCTTCCTGTAAATTTAGCTTGGAATCTAACCACTTCCCTGGGTTATTTCTGCTGCTTTCCTGGGTTTGAAGGGAGTGTCTGTGCCACACAGCAAGCAGCCATCCCCTGCCAGCTGCAGTGCCCATCTCCCATCCTGTCTCTCTTTGCAATCTCTCTCCTAGAAGTCTGCTTGCAGCCTGGCTGCTGGCTGGTCTAACCACACTGCTCGTGCCAGTATTGTCCTCATTGGCAGCTGTGAAGGCCAAAGGTTTCCCCCAGCAAAGCCAGCAGCTCCAGCAATTTTCATTAGGACTGCTGGAAAACAAAGAAAATCACATTACTCAGGGCTGAACTTCACAACAGTGCTGTACCTTAAACAAGATGAGTTTTTAACCTAGCAGGCTTGGAACCTTTCGCTGTAAATCAGCCCAAGCATGGCTGCCTGCACAGCAGCTCAACTTCCGAGAAACCTGAGCCGTAGCGGAGATTGCAGCTGCAGGCAGCCCGCGTGCCAGCTTCGGTGCTCAGATCCCCACCGCAGAGGCTGCAGCGGGAACCATTTATTTGGGATAAGCCAATAAACCTCCCTGCTTGCCTTTTCACATCTTGCAGTGCTGGCTGTTCTAAGAAATCCCCTCCCTGCCCTTAGAACCAGAGAATGGGGGAATGGTTTCAAGCTGAAGGAGGGAAGGTTTGGATGGGATGTCAGGGGGAAGTTCTTCACTGAGAGAGTGGTGAGGTGCTGGCACAGCTCCCAGAGAGGCTGTGGATGCCCCATCCCTGGAGGTGTTCATGGGCAGGTTGGATGGGGCCCTGGGCAGCCTGATCTGGTACCAGATCTGGTGGTTGGCAGCCATGCTTGTGTCAGGCGGGTTGGAACTTGGTGATCCTTGGGGTCCCTCCCAACCCAGGCCATTCTGTGATGATGTCTTCAGGGATGGGGCTTCCACCGCATTCCAGATGGACCCTTCCTAACCACACTGAAAAGCAAAAAGCCCCCAAAGCAGCTGATACGCTCCTTGGTGGAGCAAAAAGGGCCCTGCCCTGCCCAGACCTCGATACTGAGGAGGAGGGGCAGAGGAGGGGCAGAGGAGGGGCGGGCAGGGCAGCGCCGGGCGCAGCGGGGCCGGCAGCAGCGGGTCCGGGCGCAGCGGGCAGCCATGCCGTTCGNCCTCCATCGGCGTGGTGAACTCGGCGCAGCAGAACCAAGGGCACAGCGCCCGCTTCTTCGACTTCCTGACGGCAGAGCTGGGCCTCGGCCCGGAGCGGTGAGTGCGGCCCCGGGGGCTCAGCGTGCACCGGTGGGGGTGGGGGGATCCCCTTGTCCCATGCCCCGAGCAGCAGCGTTTCGTGCCCCTGGTGCTGTCAGGGAGCGTAGCCGACAGGATGGTGAGATGCTTGGGTACTTGTGAAACCTCTCATGTCGGCAGTGTTGAAGTTCAGTCTGCTTCTGGGTTTGTGCGGGTGGGCCCTGTCACCTGCGTGTCCCCTGCCCAGCCCAGCTCGTCTCTGCTCCTGGTAATTCACACTAAGGAGCCAGCCAGGGCTGAGGGAAGATTTTCTGGTTTGTTGCAAACTGGGCAGGGGTAGTAATTGATTCTAAAATATTACTTTTTTTTCTGTCTGCTGCGTGTTTGCTGTTATTCCCAATAAGGATTGTCATCCGCTTTTTCCCGCTGGAGCCCTGGCAGGTCGGCAAGAACAGAACAGTTGCGACGTTCCTGTGATCCCTTGGAGCCAAGCAATGGTTACAACAGCCCAGAGATAACCAGCTCCATCTATCTTGTTTCCTCTTATGATTAGCTATAATAGTTCTGCACCTTCACCTGTGTGGTTCATTTCAGCCTTGTACCTGTGCATACAAAGTGGGGCAATCAGCTATACTGATACCATTACAATCGTCCAAAGTCTTTTTCTGAAGCCTGTCCTATAGCCCAGGGGCTCTGCAGCTGCCTAACTTATGCCCATGCTTAACTGACCTAGACCAAGCTCTCTTATAGCAGCAAAATTTGTTAAGTCCAGAACATATTTGGCTTTACTGAGAACTGCAGAGGTTCTCCAGTATCCAGATTTCCTCATACTTTGCGGTGCAGAAAGATCCTCCTTTCTGCTTCTCTGTGGCAACAGGTGGCTCCTAGGCTGGCTGAGGAGACCTGGCAGCATTCCTTCAGATTGTTTTCAGGCTCCCCAAAAGCCCTTTCTGGAAAGAGAGGTGACTGTTGGGAGAGCAGCTCATGCATTTATTGCATTGTTTATTTAAGGCTCATTCCAATGTTATGCTCTGTGGTCTCCATTGCCAGCTGCAGGTGGCTGCTCCCACAAAGTTTTCTGTGTCCACAAAATTTCTGTGGCTGGATGTTGGAGTGTCCGTGGCAATGTGTAGGGGAGGGAGCTGCTCGTGAAGAACTGCTGTGTGCCACAGGAAAATGTTTTGAAGAGGTTCCACCTCTGCTATTTTGAAGATTCTGCCTCTGCTAGCATTAATCTGTGTTGCTTATCCAGCTGTTCAAAATTGTTTTCCTTTTGTCGCTGTTACAAGGAGTTTTGGAAGATAGAGCATCTCACTGTGTCCTGTGGCTGAGGTTTTCAGCTCACTGTTCTCTACTGCTGTAGGTGCCCACAAGTGACTTAGCATGTTGGCAGTGTTCTGCCCATTGCACTCGGGACCTTACAACTTCTGTTGCTGTTGCACTTTGAACAGAAGTGTTTTGGGTTTTGGGACCTTTATGCTCCATCACTTTATAACTGGAATACACGTAGCATTTTATTAAAACAAAAACACGGTGCTTTTCAGTGCAATGCTATCACAGCCTTCCACTGAAAATGCAAACATTTATTGGCTTCACCTCCACTTTGTGGCTTTGTTGGGTGCTAGAGACAGAAGCACAGAGGACTTAAGGGCATGCTTTTGGGACATGGAGGCCCATAGAAACACAAGGCTGAAGGGTGGTTCTGCATTCCTTCATAATTCTGGTTAGATTTTTGTTTGTTTATGTCTTGAGGTTTCAAGCTAGTTGGAAATAACCCTTCTAATTACCATTTGAAGTTGGTTATTGTGTTTACAGCATAAATATCTTCTAATATATTTGCAAAATCTCCCCCTAGGGGGAGCCATGCTATCTGTTTAATAAAATCTATCAAAACCTCTTCTGATGAGTGTCAGTGTATTGGCTTACAGTGTGGCTGTGTTCTTAGCTCTCAGTACTTGGAGACAGATGTTGGCTGCCAAAGTTCTCTGCATTTTCTCCAGAGGTCTCTTCAACAAAATGCTTCTGAAACTACCTAATAGACAGGTGAACTGAGTATGAGATACACAGGTAACTCAAAGTACTGTGTTGCAGGGAAGGTGGACAGTCCTGTTTTTGCCACTGAGATGCAGAAGGGCTTGACCAACTTCAGTGAATACTCTGAATGCAGAAAATTATGTAGCTTTAATCCTGATCTGCAAACTGCTCATTTCCTAGAGGTATGTCTGTGCCATGAAGTTCTTGCCTTTATTTACAGTACAGAAACCTATTCTGACGTGTGCCCCAGCTCTGCTTTTTTGCACAGTGTTGGCCACTGCTGGACATTACCACAGGCTCAGTTCCTTCCTTTCAGCCTCAGCTGCTCCCCATGTTAGCTCCTGTCTGGGAGCATCTTTCCCAGAACTGCAGAGCTGAGCAGGTGGAGATAACAAAGCAGAGGGAAGGTACTCCATGCAAAGAGATTAATTACAACTTTCCCACCCATTTCCAAATTGCATCTGCATTTTGCAATATTATGACTACAGCTCCTAGAGTAATGTAATATCATAATGAAAGTGCTAGCTCTAAGGCCGTGTTGAGAATTTGAAATGTACTTAGAGCTTTTTTTTATGAGACCAGTTAAAATATTACCTAAAGGAACAGCTTTTGTTTATGAATTGTTTTTGCCTTGGCCTGAGCCAATGGACACTTCAGTAGTGCTGGGGACTGCCAGTGCAGAATGAGATTCTGATAGTATAAAAGCTTGCAGCTGGCAGTTTTATGAGCTGTTGGTGCTGAGCATACTTTATATGTTTATGTTGATCTAAAAAGATGGCCTATTTTCCTTACACTAAGCCAATTTTAGATTAGGTTAGTGCGTTATTTTAGGGCTTGAGAAGGATACCCTGAAGGGGGTTTTGTGTTTAACTCCACCCTAGAGCACACACACAGAAACTAACAAAAGCAGGAAACAATTTCTTGCAACTTTGTTGCTCATGTTTGCTAATTGGAGTAAAACAGATACAGCACCCTTATCTAGCACTCAAAGTAATGATATAAAATCCCCTTTCCTTGAATGCTGCATTGTTCTACTTCCGTGGTATGGAGTCTGCCCAAAGTCTGGATTTAGTATCTTGCAGCTATGTAGATTTTTTTTTTTTTTAACATTGTACTGACCCTTGTAACTACCCACGCTTAACCTCCTAAAATTATTTAGATTTCTGCTCCCAGAAATGGCGCCTCTTGGTTTGTTTGAGAACGCTGTATAGGCATGTTGACATATTCAAAGCTAATGGCCTGATTTTGAAGAGCGTGTAACCATTTCCTAGCTTCAGGGCCTTTGAAGTGGGGGACAGCCTGCCTGTGTATTTACACAACACAGTGAAACCCTGAGCAAGCTGAAGGGCACTGCTGTCAGAAAAGTATTACAAAATCATGATGCCTTTGGAAGTTACCCTGCAAGCACAATGGCGTGGTGCTGCAATGCGTGTGGATGGCAGCCCTGTTGTTAGTTTGCAGGGACCGTTTTCTCCCACAAACCTGACCCTGGAGTTCATGCATTCAAGATCAGGAGGATTATTCATTATAGTCTTAAAGCAAGAGACCTGCCTGGAGTACCGACTGTGCTTGCATTCCTTTAATCAATAATTTACAAAGCAACAGATGTTATGTACAATGAATTTCTTCACTACCTTGATAATGAATTGTGATTTCAGGCTCAGACATCTCTACTGTCCCTACTCTGTGTATATGTATAAAATTCCACCCAAGCCCTGAAGTGTTTCTTTACAAGAAGGGAGGTGACAGTACAGAAACCTATGAAATGTTTTAGTCTGAACTGTGGCAGGCCAGCACACAGCATCTCCACCTTCTGCTTTCTCCTCTGTGTAAACAAAACAGCCATCCAAAAATATTTTCAAAATATAGTACTTGACCTCCTCCCAGGTAGGCAGCACTGTGAGCTTGCAATGTAGCTCCGTGCATTTCCTTCAGCACAGTCCACTTGTGCTAAAGAGATTGATTTATCTTCAGAACTTTGATCTCTACGGTGAGTTGATGGATTGCAGTTTAAATAATCTTACATTGATTTGAGAAACAGAATGAATCACCTTTGTTTAAATAGCCCAGCAAGGACCTCTCTTATTGTGTTTACTCATAGAACCATAGAATCCTGAAGGCTGGAGAAGACCCCTAACACCATCAGTCCAATCCCAGCCCATCCCACCACGTCCCTCAGTGCCACATCCCCACGGGTCTGGTACCCCTCCAGGGACAGTGACTCCCCCACTCCCTGGCAGCTGTGCCAGTGCATCACCACTCTTTCTGAGAAGAGATTTTTCCTCATCTCCAACCTATTCCTGCAAGGAACGACCCTTTTCCTGTGTATTCCTGATGTCCTGTTGCTCATGGATTCTCCTGGCCCTCCCTCTGGGTGCACATTAGCATTCCCTAATCACCCTTCACAACAAGCTTCTACCATAAAAGTTGCTTTAATTATGTTTATTTAAGATAATTTGATAACTAGATTAAAAAAAAAAAATACAAAAAGCTGCTTAGGCCCGGCCCGTGCTCTGAGCTCCCAGTCCCTGGTGCTCCTGAGGAGCACACTGGTGTCCAGTGTTCCCCCACAGCCACACCAGTAATTTGGTAAATTATTCCACTTAAAGGTGATTGCACCGAACCAGAGTGAAAATAAGGCACAAAGTTTGTTATTTGTCTGGTAACGGTGTACATAAACATGTAACTGCTGCTACAGCAGCTGGATACACCCCCAGGGACCATCACCAGGCACAGCACCTCACACTGAGGCGGTGCCTTCCCAACCTGAGGCGCGCCAGCCCCGCCCCGTCCCCTTGTGCCCCGCCTTCCCATTGGCTGTCTACGGAGAAGCTGCCCAGCCAATCAGTGGCCGCCTTGTTGACGCCGGGCTCCGGGGAACGGGGGAGGTTGCCNCGGTGCTTTTCAGTGCAATGCTATCACAGCCTTCCACTGAAAATGCAAACATTTATTGGCTTCACCTCCACTTTGTGGCTTTGTTGGGTGCTAGAGACAGAAGCACAGAGGACTTAAGGGCATGCTTTTGGGACATGGAGGCCCATAGAAACACAAGGCTGAAGGGTGGTTCTGCATTCCTTCATAATTCTGGTTAGATTTTTGTTTGTTTATGTCTTGAGGTTTCAAGCTAGTTGGAAATAACCCTTCTAATTACCATTTGAAGTTGGTTATTGTGTTTACAGCATAAATATCTTCTAATATATTTGCAAAATCTCCCCCTAGGGGGAGCCATGCTATCTGTTTAATAAAATCTATCAAAACCTCTTCTGATGAGTGTCAGTGTATTGGCTTACAGTGTGGCTGTGTTCTTAGCTCTCAGTACTTGGAGACAGATGTTGGCTGCCAAAGTTCTCTGCATTTTCTCCAGAGGTCTCTTCAACAAAATGCTTCTGAAACTACCTAATAGACAGGTGAACTGAGTGTGAGATACACAGGTAACTCAAAGTACTGTGTTGCAGGGAAGGTGGACAGTCCTGTTTTTGCCACTGAGATGCAGAAGGGCTTGACCAACTTCAGTGAATACTCTGAATGCAGAAAATTATGTAGCTTTAATCCTGATCTGCAAACTGCTCATTTCCTAGAGGTATGTCTGTGCCATGAAGTTCTTGCCTTTATTTACAGTACAGAAACCTATTCTGACGTGTGCCCCAGCTCTGCTTTTTTGCACAGTGTTGGCCACTGCTGGACATTACCACAGGCTCAGTTCCTTCCTTTCAGCCTCAGCTGCTCCCCATGTTAGCTCCTGTCTGGGAGCATCTTTCCCAGAACTGCAGAGCTGAGCAGGTGGAGATAACAAAGCAGAGGGAAGGTACTCCATGCAAAGAGATTAATTACAACTTTCCCACCCATTTCCAAATTGCATCTGCATTTTGCAATATTATGACTACAGCTCCTAGAGTAATGTAATATCATAATGAAAGTGCTAGCTCTAAGGCCGTGTTGAGAATTTGAAATGTACTTAGAGCTTTTTTTTATGAGACCAGTTAAAATATTACCTAAAGGAACAGCTTTTGTTTATGAATTGTTTTTGCCTTGGCCTGAGCCAATGGACACTTCAGTAGTGCTGGGGACTGCCAGTGCAGAATGAGATTCTGATAGTATAAAAGCTTGCAGCTGGCAGTTTTATGAGCTGTTGGTGCTGAGCATACTTTATATGTTTATGTTGATCTAAAAAGATGGCCTATTTTCCTTACACTAAGCCAATTTTAGATTAGGTTAGTGCGTTATTTTAGGGCTTGAGAAGGATACCCTGAAGGGGGTTTTGTGTTTAACTCCACCCTAGAGCACACACACAGAAACTAACAAAAGCAGGAAACAATTTCTTGCAACTTTGTTGCTCATGTTTGCTAATTGGAGTAAAACAGATACAGCACCCTTATCTAGCACTCAAAGTAATGATATAAAATCCCCTTTCCTTGAATGCTGCATTGTTCTACTTCCGTGGTATGGAGTCTGCCCAAAGTCTGGATTTAGTATCTTGCAGCTATGTAGATTTTTTTTTTTTTTAACATTGTACTGACCCTTGTAACTACCCACGCTTAACCTCCTAAAATTATTTAGATTTCTGCTCCCAGAAATGGCGCCTCTTGGTTTGTTTGAGAACGCTGTATAGGCATGTTGACATATTCAAAGCTAATGGCCTGATTTTGAAGAGCGTGTAACCATTTCCTAGCTTCAGGGCCTTTGAAGTGGGGGACAGCCTGCCTGTGTATTTACACAACACAGTGAAACCCTGAGCAAGCTGAAGGGCACTGCTGTCAGAAAAGTATTACAAAATCATGATGCCTTTGGAAGTTACCCTGCAAGCACAATGGCGTGGTGCTGCAATGCGTGTGGATGGCAGCCCTGTTGTTAGTTTGCAGGGACCGTTTTCTCCCACAAACCTGACCCTGGAGTTCATGCATTCAAGATCAGGAGGATTATTCATTATAGTCTTAAAGCAAGAGACCTGCCTGGAGTACCGACTGTGCTTGCATTCCTTTAATCAATAATTTACAAAGCAACAGATGTTATGTACAATGAATTTCTTCACTACCTTGATAATGAATTGTGATTTCAGGCTCAGACATCTCTACTGTCCCTACTCTGTGTATATGTATAAAATTCCACCCAAGCCCTGAAGTGTTTCTTTACAAGAAGGGAGGTGACAGTACAGAAACCTATGAAATGTTTTAGTCTGAACTGTGGCAGGCCAGCACACAGCATCTCCACCTTCTGCTTTCTCCTCTGTGTAAACAAAACAGCCATCCAAAAATATTTTCAAAATATAGTACTTGACCTCCTCCCAGGTAGGCAGCACTGTGAGCTTGCAATGTAGCTCCGTGCATTTCCTTCAGCACAGTCCACTTGTGCTAAAGAGATTGATTTATCTTCAGAACTTTGATCTCTACGGTGAGTTGATGGATTGCAGTTTAAATAATCTTACATTGATTTGAGAAACAGAATGAATCACCTTTGTTTAAATAGCCCAGCAAGGACCTCTCTTATTGTGTTTACTCATAGAACCATAGAATCCTGAAGGCTGGAGAAGACCCCTAACACCATCAGTCCAATCCCAGCCCATCCCACCACGTCCCTCAGTGCCACATCCCCACGGGTCTGGTACCCCTCCAGGGACAGTGACTCCCCCACTCCCTGGCAGCTGTGCCAGTGCATCACCACTCTTTCTGAGAAGAGATTTTTCCTCATCTCCAACCTATTCCTGCAAGGAACGACCCTTTTCCTGTGTATTCCTGATGTCCTGTTGCTCATGGATTCTCCTGGCCCTCCCTCTGGGTGCACATTAGCATTCCCTAATCACCCTTCACAACAAGCTTCTACCATAAAAGTTGCTTTAATTATGTTTATTTAAGATAATTTGATAACTAGATTAAAAAAAAAAAATACAAAAAGCTGCTTAGGCCCGGCCCGTGCTCTGAGCTCCCAGTCCCTGGTGCTCCTGAGGAGCACACTGGTGTCCAGTGTTCCCCCACAGCCACACCAGTAATTTGGTAAATTATTCCACTTAAAGGTGATTGCACCGAACCAGAGTGAAAATAAGGCACAAAGTTTGTTATTTGTCTGGTAACGGTGTACATAAACATGTAACTGCTGCTACAGCAGCTGGATATACCCCCAGGGACCATCACCAGGCACAGCACCTCACACTGAGGCGGTGCCTTCCCAACCTGAGGCGCGCCAGCCCCGCCCCGTCCCCTTGTGCCCCGCCTTCCCATTGGCTGTCTACGGAGAAGCTGCCCAGCCAATCAGTGGCCGCCTTGTTGACGCCGGGCTCCGGGGAACGGGGGAGGTTGCCGTGGAGACCGCCGGCGAGGCCGTGTCTCCGGGGACTGGCGGTCGCCCGAGGGAGCTGCTCCGGGAGCCCCACGCTGCGCCGGGCCGGCAGCTCGGGGGCGGCCCCGCCAGGTGAGTGTCCGTCCAGCCGGCCCCGCGGCGGAGCCGCCGTGTGGCCCTGCCCAGCGCCGTGAGGGCGGCGGGAGCCGGGCCTGGCGCGGCGGGGCCTCTCCTGCCCCGCGCTGAGCAGCCACTGTCTGAGGGGAAGTGCGCTCCCGCCCTGCCGCGGCCCTTCGTGCTGCCCCGCGGGAGCGGAGCCTGGGAGCAGCGAGGCGGCCTCCCCACTCCTTTTTGTCAAAAGTTACCGCATTTCGGTAAAAACGGCTGCTGCTGAAATGCGGTGAGAGCGGCCTTTGCGGTGTTTAAAACAGCAGCAAACACCAAAACCCGAGTGTTTCTTAAACAGACGTGTATTTGCAGCGAATGAGTCCAAGTATAGCAACAAGGAAACAAGAAGGCAGCAGAGCCCAGGGCACGCCCTCTGTTCTGGCTGTGGAACGTTCCCTCACACAAAGGGATAAGGAGGGCTGCGCTGCACGGCGGTCACCTGCTGAGGGAGAGGGACCTGGGGCCTGAGGGTCAGGAGGCCTCAGTGGGGATTGCTGCCTTCTGGCAGTGCACACGCCTGGGATAACTGCAGGCGGATAGCTGAGGCACTGCTGTAACCTAGACATCAGCCTGGTTTGTGGTGCTTTGCGCTTCAGACATTGTTACCCCCACCACGCTGATGTTGCTGTGTTACACTGTAAGTTCGTGCAGTGACATTCTTTGGTCCCCGATACCGTGACACAAACCTTTATCTACCAGGGCTGCTCTAAAAGTAACGCCTCCTGTTTGGTTCTGTCAGGCCACGCTGTCAGAGGTGGATGGTGGTGGGATGGCAGCAGGGGTTGCAGCTTCCCACCCATATCCCGCTCCGTGTTGTTGCTGTGCAAGAGATGGCAGCAGAGGGGCACTCTGACCCAATGGCATCTGGCATGGGAGTGCAGATGGAGCAAAGGGGTGGAACTGAATTCCTTCACGGTGAAAAAATGGCACCCATGGACATTCATCGACACTTGCTGAATGTTTCTGAAGACCAGACAGTGGCCGTGAGCGCAGTGGGGGGTGGTGGTGTGTTTCAGCAGTGGTGACAGTGGGGCACCTCCGCTGGTGCAAATTTTTATGAGCACAGCATGCAGGCTCTTGTTCATTGCTGGCCAAAACACACAGCTAATGGTGGTGACTGTGTTGAAAAACACTGTTTTGTAGCTGAGAATTTGCTCTATCCAATAGTGTTACTGTGCCCTTTGTACCTGTTGTAGTTTCCACTGAAATAAGTAGGAGGCACTATTTTTGGAGCAACCTACATGCATGTATGTGTACTTGTTACAAAGTTCATGCTTAAATGAGAAGTACAATTAAAATTTTTCCTGCTTTGTCTGTAGTTGCAGTCTCAGTGGCAGTGTAGCGACGGGAGGGAACCTCTGGTAGCAGCCTCTCTCCTGTTGGCTTCCTGCACAGCCCTAGAGGACAATGTGGAATTCAGCAGAAGCCTTGAGCACGTTTATGGAGACAGGCATCTTTTTGTAAGTGAACTTTAAAAGCACTCTGGTTGGTTTGAGATCATATAGCCTTGTTTATGTAGATGCCATAAGCACTTGCACTTTGTGTCAAAACTGAGGGTGTTTGGTGTTTTAGAAGAGAGATACCGTTAATATCTGTGTATATCATCTCCTTACGCAAAATGAACAAGGAATGCTTGTCTTCAAAGAGATTTGATGTTTTAATCATGTTCATTCAGTGACTTAAAGTGCTTAATTGCTCTGCAGTTCTCAGTCTAATTTAGCTGCAAGCAAATAGACAGACATGGGCAGACAAAGTATCATTGCTGAACAGATGAAGTTCATGTGAAAGCAGTGTTTTTTCTACAAGCAGAACTAATTGTGGTGATGTATGAATTCATTCAGTTTATAGTTCAAAACTCCCACTGCTTTCTGCTGGGGCTAATTTTGGAATTATTCTATTAACATGCTCTCCAATATTGAAGACTGCTTTTAGCCGGTTTTGAATGTGTCATCTTTCAGTTGATGGAAAGGTTTTATCACATAACNTTTTTTTTTTTTTCTAAAAAAAGCCATACAGGACTCTGTATCATGTCTTAATCATGTTTTATTGTTATTAATGTAATGTATGTTCATTAAAAACTATGCAGTGACTGAATAACCTTACAGCTGTAGCTGTGCATTGCCAATACCTTCACTACCCCTCACCACCAGGACTAGTGTCTTGAAAGCTGTCCTGAAGTAGTGAATGTCCTTAACTGTGTGTTTTATGCTCTGTCCCTAGTTAAAATTCACTTTAATGTTGTTGTTCTTACGTTGTAGGGCAATTTTTCTCTTGGCATGGGCAGTAGTGGTGACGTAGGACAATTTTATTGGTATTTGATTAAAGTATATGTTTTATGTCTGAATGTTTTCTTTATGGTCAAAATAAATATTCTACTCCTGTTTGCTTTTCAGACCTGTTTGCATTTAGCTCTCCCTCCTAATCCTGGAGAACGACAGTGTGAATATTTATGAATATGGTAAGGGCTTGTGGTGTCTGAGATGTTTTGGTAGAATAAAATTGAAAATTTTCCCTTTCCCAAGGACTGAAAATAAATTGGCATAACCAGAATGTTGATTTTGGTGTGATACTGGAGCAGCTATTGGTAGATTTAAAAATTTGAAAAAACTCGCTGTATTGCACGTGTGCCTTTGAGGGAAACTATTGCTTGCAAAATGCTTGAAATTTTAACTGTTGTATTGGCTTTGGGGAGAAAGTTGTTTTGCCATATTATTATTAGCAATTAATGATGCCTAAATTCACTGCAGCTCTTCTAACATTATGTAGGTACTTCACAATATATGGCATTTTCCAAGTAAACTTGAAAAAGAATCCAGTTTGCAAGAGAAACTGGGATACATGTAGATGTAACAGTTCTTATGGCATCTCAACTGTCATTCTAGATTCGAATCGCTGCGCTGAACGCGAGCTCCACGTTTGAGGATGACTATGAAGGCACCTTCAAAAGTCATAAGACACAGACAAAGGAAGCACAAGTAAGTAAATCCAGAATTTTCTTGATGGATATAATTGATGAGAATTTTGTCCTCTCTTGTTACAGAAATTAGTTATCCATAACTTTTTTTTTTAAGAAAGTTGTTATTATCTTATCTATTGAATCATCCTTTAGCAAACTGTATTCAGGTGAGTTGTGTTGGCTTAATTCTGCTGTACGGTTTGAGTGAGGACTGATAGACAGCAGTAAGTACTACCAGGTGACCTATATTTTCAGAAGCCAGTCTGAAAACTGGTGAAATACGTGTGTGATAGAATCCAAAAGAGCAAAACGGCAAATATTTGTAATAAATATGTTGTTTTATGATAAAGTTGCCCTACAGAACAGGTTGTAATTTTTTAAACCACAGGAAGCAGAAGCTTTTGCTTTGTACCACAAAGCTTTGGACCTTCAGAAGCATGACCGGTTTGAAGAGTCTGCCAAAGCTTATCATGAGCTGCTTGAGATTCGTCTTCTGCGAGAGGTTAGTGATCCTTAGAGAATGAAACTCTAGCAACTGTTTCTGTGGTGTTACTTTCTCATGTTGGCTTATTAGAAATGTCAGTGTTATCTCTTGGCAAGTTGTTTGCTGCTCTTTTTAACTTGCCGTAATTCCTAATGCTCATGTTGTGTTTATGTTATCACTTCTAGGCAGTTCTTTCTGGTGATGAGAAAGAAGGGCTGAAACATCCAGGCTTGATGTTAAAATATTCCACCTATAAAAACCTTGCACAACTGGCAGCACAACGGGATGACTTAGAGACAGCCATGGAGTTTTATTTGGAGGTACAGTACAGCTGAAAGAAAATACTGGAGCCCCCATGTTTGCAACAACTTGCCAAAATACAGATGTACACTTTTCAGCATTCCTCATTTGGATGTGTGTCTGAATTCTGTGCGCTTTCTGACACTGTATGTCCACCATTCAGTCCCTAAGGCAGTAATGTCCCAGTTAAAAATGAAAGCAGTGGTAGTCTCTGTAAACAAGCAGATATGCCTGTCTGAAGCGTGAATAACATTGTCTGTTATGCTTTCTAGGCTGTAATGCTAGACTCTACTGATGTCAACCTGTGGTATAAAATCGGTCGCGTGGCAATAAAGCTCATCCGCCTACCTTTGGCTCGTCATGCTTTTGAAGAAGGTCTCAGGTGTAACCCTGATCACTGGCCTTGTTTAGATAACCTTATCACTATCTTGTACACACTCAGTGACTATCCAAGTAAGTACAGTAGTAGTCCTTAAAAAAAAAAAAAAATGATAAGTTTATGATAATTNAAAAAAAAACACCTCAATAAATGTGTCATTTCGTACCAAATAATTATGCGTGTATATGAGGGTGTGCTGGAGATTTTTACTTTATGATAAGTTTATGATAATTTGTATCAATTCTAGTTACCATAAAAATAAATGCCCAGTATGGTGTTTATCAGGAGTTATGAGTGGGTCTGCATTTTGGTGTTGGATCTCTGCTTTTGATGTTAAAATATCATTTTCATTTAAAAAACAAAAGAAAAAACAACGCACCAAAAATCCCCAACAAAAGAAACTCCACAAAAAACAACAAATACCTAGCTTTAAGTTCATTAGAGAAAGTCCCAACTGGTGCGTAAGGGGAATGAAAACTGTCAGACCTCTGTGTTCTGTCAGGATTCAAATGGATTATTTTTCACAGAAGGATGTGCTGTTAACATGCAAAGTGTTTGAAAGAGGTTACAGAACGTGTCCTCATTGATAAATGAGGTCTGAATTAAGGATATCTGAATTTGTTGTTAAAGGATAGGAGCAGAAGTACTATCAAGACCTGTAGTCAGATTGCAGATCAGAGGCTCTACAAGAAGCTTCCTTGTAGACTATTCTCTTGCCTTCTGACACATTTTGTTATTGTCTTTCTAGTCGTTTCCTGGATTTAAGTATAAAACTACAGTCGAGTTCATAGCCTGGTATAGCTGTAGTTAGAGCAGTTGGTATTCTAGCATTTTACATTTGACTAATGTCCAGTGATTCAAATGATGTTTAGGAGAAGAATTGCATGATGGCGGAAATATTGAGTTTGATCCCTTAGGTTTGCCCTACTGGAATGATCCTAATTCTATTTACGTAATTGTCCATATGACCAAAAGCCTTGTGGGGTTCGTTGCTTATTGCAGCAGTGGAATCGACAGCTAAGACATTTGATAACATGAAAATAGTAATTGGTGAAAGTAGTAATTGACCATTCAATTTTTGTTTCTCTGTCAGCATGTTTGTACTTCATCTGCAAAGCCTTGGAAAAGGATTGTCTGTACAGCAAAGGATTGGTTCTGAAGGAGAAGATCTTTGAGGAGCAGCCTCTCCTCCGGAAAGATTCCTTAAGGATGTTCCTCAAATGGTGAATGTCATCTTATATTGTATACGGTTAAAATTTGGGCTTGGGTAGTTNATCCACAGAGGCCTTCTGGCATTTAGCATTTATTAAAGCATTTGTTAATGCTTTAAACTGTCGCAATAGCTTGCTGATGTGTCTTCTAAATAAAATAAAAAATAATGAAAAAGTGTGAAGCGTTACTGCTTCTGATGGAACATTCTACAATAATTATTTGTATAGGGAGGAAGAAGTAGTAAGAAATCTGTTGGCTGATAATGACATTTTTCATACCTAGATCTCTTTTAGTCTCTTGTATTTCGTTTTATTTGCAGCTGATATCTGCAGCATTCACATCCTCATTTGTTCTTCTAGGATTTTTCTTTCCTAGTTCAAAAAACAAAGCCAAACAAACCCCAACTAACACTTTACTATCACTTTTCCAAGCAGTTACAAATCTGGAACTTGATACAACTTCCTCATGTTAGTACTTTTCAAAGAATTCTATTGATTTCAAGTCATAAATGAGTAGTCAGAAGACTTTGTGAAATTTATTAGTACCCAAGATGCTGAAAGTATTAGCTTTCAAGCTACTGCAGCTCTGAAAAATATATATAATATTGATATATGTATATATATTTCTTTTAATTGTGATGTGTGAAACTTTTATGAGAAATTTGGTGCTCTGCAAAGTAGAGAGACAAGAAGTCTGTCTCTTTTTGTGTGGATTTTATAGTATGAGTGGGTTAGAAGAAAGTGGGAAAAGAAATTTAGAGGTCTGTAAAATTTATGGGATCTGTCCAAGTCAACTGAACTTCTATAACATCTGAAATATGAAAATACAGAGTATTTAGAGTGAAGATTTAGAAGTGAACAGATAAATTCATTTTTTTGGCTTTAGGATTCAGTGGACCTTTAACAGAAAGTTATGTTTATTTCTAGAGACTCTGATTTATTAAGCTATCTTAGGTCTGGCTTTTAAAATGCATTATGTGCTGAATTTAGACAAGGCTTTAAGCCCCTTGGTTTTTGTTTCTGGATTGTGATATCTCTGAAAGAGTGAATTATTTTTAACTTCCAAAATTTCATTCCGAGACTGAGAATATACAAGATGATTTTCAACTCCAGATTTTTTGTGATTACATGAATTGCTCAAAATAGCACCGTGGAATGAAAGGAACTTCTCAGCAATATAGTTTTTATTTTATTTTATTTTTTTTAATCATATATTTTGGATCTATAACTGTCCAAGAAAGAAAGCAGTACCTCCTCCTTTCCTTTCATTTCTCACAATTTGAAAAGCAGAGTAGGACAATCTCCATTTATCTTTTAATTTTTAAGAGAGCAGTGGTTTCTAATGGTGAATACTTCTATATGCATGCTATAAAGTTTGCAAAATAACAATTTTTTTGAGTGCTTGTTTTAACACTTTATGTTATGCTGTAGGAAGATATCAATCTCCCCAGACTTTTTAAAAATGCAAACAAACCCTTAACGTGTCTTCATTTCTTAATGTTTCCTAGTGACATGTCTATCCATAATGTAAATGTGAGTGCAGCTGAAACAGGAAGAATCATTGATGAAGCGCTGGAGCTACGTAAGAAAAGACAGGCTCTGCTAGTGCAAGACAGAGTACCAGACCTCAAACTGATCCAGCCAATTCCCTTTTTCACGTAGGTCTTTGTATTTTCTGTTTGTAACAGGTTTATCTGAAGCTTCTTATGAGTGAACTATTAAGCTGTTAAGTACATCTTTATTTAAGGCATAAAGGGTTGAGTTTTATTCCACATTTTTATGGAATATGAATGGACTCTGCACGTAGGTTATCTTACAGAGAAGTTGTATTTACTTGTAGATAAGGGTGAGGTGGCTTTTTATTGTTTATTAAACACAGAATCTGAAAATGATTTATTTACATTGCTTTTTATGATTCGGTACAGAGTAATTTCCTCAGCAGCTATTGCATAGACCTTTTTTCATGAAAGACATTTTCTGAGACTGATGTTTTCAGAGCACACTACTGGCTCCTTCTGAGCTGTTAGCAAAAAACAATGTTGAATGTTGTTAACATTTGTAAATATAATTTAGAAAATGCAACCAGAACTAATGGAGTTATGATACTGTTGTGTTTTCATGTGCAGATGGAAGTGTTTAGGAGAAGCTTTGCTTGCTATGTATCACCACCTCACAACATGTGATCCTCCTCGACCCAGCCTGGGAAAGAGAATTGATCTCTCAGAATACCGAGACCCGGTTCAACATTTGGTTCTTTCTCCTACCTCAACTCCCGTCAGTGTTATTCAGCCAACTCCTGTCAGCACTAATGCGGTGGTGCCAGTGCCAGATCCTGTATTAGCTTATACTCCAGTGACACCCAATTTCCCAAGCCACAGTCAGAATTTATTGGAACCAGGAGCTACTGTAGGTGAGCAAGGTACTTCAGTTTTAGACTAAAGATATTTTTCTTACTTATCTGGGTATTGAGAGTAATACAGAGTGCATTGGTAAGTGCTGTCTTTAAACTGCATATTGGTGGATTCGGAACCTTTTTGGCATACGTATAACACAGCAGAGAAAGTGAAGTTGAGTTCTATAAACTTATCTGTAAGCGTTTGCACTGGGGAAGGAAAGTGACCTAAACTGTCTGAAAATCATTGGCTGATAACTGAGACATAGGACTGGTGTTTAGGACAGTGGAATTTCATATCTAATGAATCTGGGAGTCAGATTGGTCTCCCTTTAATTATTACGCCAGTGCAGGAGTTTCTAACATCTGGTTTTGTCCTATTGACTCCTACTTCTGTTTTTCAGTCTAAAATTTGAAGGATCTTGTCTCCCTTTCAGCAGTGTTGCATATCAAACTTCTAGTGGTGTTAAGAGTCTTGAATTCCTTAGAAATGAATGAGCTGTTACAGAAAAATATAAGACTTAGTCACTCTTCTGCATTCATCTGTGAATTTAAGGACCTGAGAGAATCAAGCTGTCTGCTACATTAATTTATTTGAAATTTGTAATGAGAGGTTTGAATATTCTATTGGATAGATTTTTTTTTATCTATTTGCATATTTAAACTGTCAAGGAGTTACTAGTATTTTGTTCATATTCATGGGAATTTACAGATGGTACTGGAGTAGAGGCAGACTCCTCTGATTACCATTGCAGAAATTTCTTGAGAACTAAAATAATGAATTCTAATGAATAATGAAATGCAGAATTTTTAGTAAGTCTGCTTCCTCCTTCAGACCAGCTTTTTAGTGCAAAATACCATACTCAGTTTATATTCGGTTGTTTTTTTAAATTTTGACACTGTCCTTAGGAGGATAATAATCCATTTTCAGTATTTCTGTAGAATAAAATAGTTTCAACCACAGATCGCCTTTTTATTAATAATCATTATTTTTCTGAAGAGATTTTCCAATTCTTGTTTGATAATTTAATTTCAGTATCTTTTTTCTTCTTTTCTTTTGTGTTTCTTTTGTTTCTTCTTCTTTTAATTCTGTTTTTAGGTGACATATCTGCAGGTGATAAATCCAAGAAAGGCGTGAAGCGAAGGAGAATCACAGAAGACAGTGGTGAAACAGCAAAAAGGAGATCTGCTAGAGTCCGGAACACCAAGTGTAAAAAAGAGGAGAAGGTCGACTTTCAAGAGCTATTGGTGAAATTCCTTCCTTCCAGGTATGGGTCAGCCATAACATTCATAACAAGAGCTAATTAGAGGAAGCTGTTTGAGCTTCTGGTTGATTAAAACCACTAGATCCACGTCATCTTTTGATGGACACATGATGTAATATCTTCTCAGAAATTTAATACAACTGTCTTTAGTGAAAACTACTAAAAACTAATTTAAAATGAGAAAACTTTTGTTAATGTGTGACAATTAGAAGACAGTGCAGACATCAAATTGAGCAAGGTCAACAAACAAGGTAATCTTGGTTTGGACAAAATTTGAAAACTTGGAATCTGTGAGTGTGCTTCAGTTACTGTGCTTTCAATGACAAAATATGTCCAATGTGCCATGCTTAGATTAGTCTGGATAGTGAAAGAAAGAATGAGGATTTTGTTGGCAGTGTTCTTGCCCCCTTTCACACAGATTAAGGAAATTAGATCCAGAAGAGGAGGAGGACCCTTTCAATAATTATGAGGTGCAGTCAGAGACCAAAGAAGAGAATTTCCAACATGTTGGGCCACACAGAATGTCATTTGATTCTACAACATTTATGGAATCTGGTAAGGATTTCATTATAACCTCTTTCACTGTCGATTATTCCATCTTGCATGCTTTTCTGTATTTTCCTGTCTTATATCTAGAAGATACAAATGAATATGTTACTTTAATTTCACGTCATAAACTTCTGCTTTTATCTCAATTGGTAGTGTGATTTTGAAGTCTTCAGGACTGGTTAATTGCTGCGTGCAAGAGCTGAATTGTGTGGAGTTTCCTATTTAAACGTATTTGAATCCAATAACTTAGTTCTGCCTGTATGCAACACAGGAGGACTACTACAGCCTTTCTGTAAATTTAGTGCATACAACACTGTTGAAACCAACTTGTTTCAAGGAATGGTTTGTCTTGACCTCAGTCACATAAAGCTTTTGTGTTATCTGCTTTCCAGAGAAACAGGATGTTCATGAATTCTTGCTGGATAACCTGAACAATGGTGGGATCTTGGAGCTGATGATGAGATATCTAAAAGTCATCAGCCAGAAGTTCCTGGTGAAGTGGCCTCCTGGCTTGTGTGAGGTGGTCCTTAGTATCTACAATAGCTGGAGAAAGCACAGTACTAGTCTTCCCAATCCGTTACTGAGGGACTCAAGTAATCAGCATATCAAGGTAATGAAAGATCTTTCCTTATACTTTTTACACTGTATTGCTCGCTGTGCACCAGAAATACCTAACTGAAATCCATCAATTAGCTGCAAGTTTTTCTTAGCTCTTTCTGGGTAGCTGCTTGTCCCAACCGTTGCATTTTCCATGAACTGTGGAATACGTAGTGCAGCTCACATAACTGTTCCTGAGCTCCTGAACATATCTGGGTGATCCAAGTATGCTCTATCCATAGAGTTTGTATGTGTATATGAGTATAGATATAATATCAACATTACATACTTAAATATTTATTTACTCCTTTGTTCTGTTGTCACTCTTTCTTTTCCTTCCCTGCCTTTGCTTTTGATACAACAGAAATTTCTGTACGATCACCAGATGAATAGAAATGTTGCTCTTTTCACATTGGCTGTTTGAAGGTCAGCATTTCTGCTCTTACTGCAATAAATGCAGTTTACTTTTAATATAGGCTGCACTGTACAGTCAAAACCATAAGCAAGAAACCCTTAAGCATCTCCAGTTGATTGCCTTTTTAAATCTGTAGATTTCACAATTACAAATAACAAAACTGGTAAGTTCATTAAATTAGTGTTAAACAGACTCAGTGACCTGAGATGCGTTTTGAGTTATAAAATCAATGCTGATACTTCTTGTCCACTGAGCCTACCTGTATTATCTTTCCAAACTGATACACACTGATAATATTGTAAAGTTCTTTGTTTGTCCTCAGGATAACTGCGATTCTAAATGCATGTATTTTTTATATCAGCAGTGCTTCTGCTTAGTGGCAAACGAAAAACAAGTTCAGAAAACTGTGCTCGATTTATTTAGTTTAAAAAACAAATGCTCACAAAATCATAGTATTGTTATGTATCAGGTGTTGAAATCCTTGTATATCTGATATGTGACTGTTGTATTTCTGTGTATTTTCATGTATGTATACCCTTTTCAATATGTATATCCTGAACAAATTGAAATACGTTCTATGATGATATAGCTTCTTGCTTGTATGCAAAATTTAAAAAGTCAACACTTTATAGTTATACCATTAAAATGACTGTCATGCTTGTCTTTTCTCTTTAATCCTTGAATTTGTTATAAACTTGATCTGCAAACTATCCTTAGTGTAATGACTAAAGGGATTTTAGGAATATAAAGGGCTGTTCTGGTTCTGCGTGCTATTGGACCTTTAAACCTTTTCATAAGCACTCAGATTTTACAGATGGATTTGTAGCCCTTAACCATATGAACATAATCAGAAAATAATATATTCTTCACTGCACAAAGCTACCTGACAGGCATCCTTGGTGATGTGATTTTTATGTACTCCTTAACTGTATCCATCAAGCATTAACAAGCCCGTAAGACTAGAATGCGTATTCAATCTTTTGGAAATGTTGACTTTTTACTTACCTCTCTCTCTCTTTTCTATTTTATTTTTTTTAAATGTCTTCACACTTTCTCTGCAGGATATGATGTTGATGAGCCTTTCCTGCATGGAGCTGCAACTAGATCAGTGGCTGTTGGCAAAAGGGAAGAGCTCTACAGGTGAGAGTCAGGTGTTTCTCTCCCGAATAAAATTACTGTAGGTAAATTAAGAAACTATTCCAGGAATTCGCTGGATTTTGGTGCTATCTTTTCTATATACAGATATCTTTTTCTGTGTGCACATCTGAAAGGTGTTTATTATTGGTATGTCAATTGTTTGTCTTCAAGTAGGTCAGTACTTTAGAAATACTGGTACGTGGGACTCTTTTCATGGGATGCTAGTAATTTTGTGATGCAACATAATTGTTTTGTAGTTTCTCCTCGAAATTGTCCTGCTATCTCTGTGAATGGAAAGTTTGGTTCTGACTTGCCAGGAATTCATTTCTTGGGAGACTTGCTGCAGTTGTCGTTCGCATCCTCACAGCGAGATTTATTTGAGGAAGGCTGGATGGAGTTTGTCACTCGGGTGTATTGGCTGAAAGCTCGCTTTCTGGCACTTCAGGTTTGTTTTACTGTTGATTTAACAAGTAAAATTTTTCTCAGCAATTGAAAATTAATATTGTTCTCAGCTTGTTTAAGTGTGAGCATAAAATGAGTTTAAAACATTCTGTTTGCATTCTGTTACTTAGTATTAATTAACTGTTCCTAAGGGTAGAAGTGAGAATGAAGTATGAGTTCTCACATTCTGAGGTAACATTCAGATATATTTAATATGTAAGTCTTTGTTTAAATTAGCTTGTATTCAGCTTACAAAAATACATTTGCACCAGTTTTTTTGGTGGTAGTAGTAGTAGTAATGTGTAGCTACAGGACATGGATTCATTTTCAAATTAAATTTTGTGACCTGGCCTACTGGGTATTATCAAGTCCAAGACAGTCCAAAGTGTAGCTTTCAAATTGTGTAGACTTTATGCTTAATTACTCTTCTTCCTTTCTCAGTGTAGCATAGTTCTTCTAGGGAAGTTTAATTTAGTGTGCAATTTTATGTCAATTGTCCACTAATAGTGTGATTTAATTGCATTTGTGTGAACTAACTAGTTCCTTCCATTTTTAGTTTTTATGTCTTGGGATATTTCTTTATAGCAGACTTGAGGAAAAAATCAAGTTCCTTTAGGGCTTACTGCCATCTTTTCTTTGGATATATTGTGTTATCTTTTGGCTGTGTAGCTTGTATTCCTTTTCTTAACTTCTCAGCTTGAGTATCTACCTCAGTTGATCAGAGTGAGGAGGGCGCGTTCACTTTGCAGAATACAAAAATGTTTCTTGACTCTGTTTTGATTAGCACGAATGGAAGAGTTATTTCTACTATCTTACTCTTCTGTGTTCTTAAATAATGGGATTTTAGTTAACCCAAATTAATATTTCAAATTCATACAAGTTGAATTCTATTTCTCTGATTTGTTTTAATTCTTATAAAAGTAACCGGTTAAGATACACTTTATTTGCTTGCTTTGGTTTGCTTTTAATTGATGACTATCAACTGGATTTGGTTTTATGTGCAATAAACAAAATGGCAATTCCTACCTTGACTTTCAACATTTCCTACATGCTTTGGAAAACCTTGTTGCAGACCAAACTCTTTATTTATTTATTCTACCCCTCCCCCCGCCCCTTCCACTTCTGTAGGGAGACATGGAACAGGCACTTGAAAACTATGATATCTGCACTGAAATGCTGCAGAGCTCCACTGCAGTGCAGCCTAAAGCTGGCGAGGAATGCAGCATCGTAATACGGTTACCTAATCTGCATGTTGATTCCGTCATTTCTTTAGAAGAGGTAAGAATTAATTTGCAGGTGTGTTCTCCCTGTTTCACCCCTTCCCGTTTCATTTTGTGATGGAAGCTTACCATACCCATCCTACAGTTTTTGTAAGAGTAAAGGAACAGGTTCATAGTTTAGTGATGATGTCATGGCCGTCATCTCCTTTTCAAGAAAAAGCCTTTTGGATCTGTTGGTTCTGTACAACTTAAGATTGATTTTTATGCAAAATAAAATGGTGTTTCTATTAGATCAGCTGCATGTGCAGTGGTAGATGATTAAACCAGTGTTTTATTTTCTGTTCTGTGAACATAACTTTCACTAATGGTTGAATGAGTGTCTGACCTCAGCAGTCGGTATTTTCCACATAGTAATTTACATAAATATTTAAGTAAAAGAATGTCCAGCTTCTATTCTTTCTATTGCTGTGTTCTTGGATGTACACAAAGACAAAATGAAGGTTGGATTGTGCCATATGTGTTATTTACAGATTGATAAAAACTTAAAATCTCTGGAGAGATGCCAGTCTTTGGAAGAGATCCAGCGACTGTATGAGGCAGGAGATTACACTGCAGTGGTGAATCTGCTTCGTCCAACATTATGCTTTAGTGGAAGAATGAAACATCTGGAATTTGTAACATCCATACCAGAGAGACCAGCACAGCTGCTTCTCCTACAGGTTTGTTGTGTTTATTAAAAAGTGCTTTTTAAGAGAGGGATTAAAGACTGGCAGCTGATTTGCTGTCTGGAAACAGAATGAAAGGGTTTCTAGAGTGAGCATTAATGGTTAAGGAGTCTCAATTACAAAGCAAAATGTGAAACTAAATCTGTGAATAGTCTGAACAGCATTGTTGGTGATTTTACAACTGTTCTGAACCTGAAACTTTAAAAAAGCTATTTAGCGTACAAATGATTTCATGATGTAGTGTAGCTGTCCTGTGTGAATGACACTGTTGATTGATATATCCAGTATGAAGGCTGTATCTTTAGTTCATATAACATTGAAAGTAAGTGTACAAGTGACCTCAGCTATGGGAGCAATTTGAACCTATCAGGATATCTGGGGGAAAAAAAAATCACAAAAAAGACTGGTGCTCTTTGAGCTGGACTCAGCCACGTCTGACAGCCTCCATGCAATCTCATTTATTCAGACTTGGCAGAATATAAAGAAATAAGACAGTGTCACTGTAATACTGGCCTTGTAGTTGCTTTTTTGATATTTATGAAATAATAAAATGGTAGCACAAGAATATAAGCCACATGTCGTTAGAATTTATTAAACCTATAGGCATCACATTCTTGAAAGTTTGTATTTCATGCCTCTTATTCAAGGAGAAATTCAATGATGATTTTCTGAAATTAATGTTCTACTTGTATATTTATCATCCAAGATCTGTGCACCTCCCATTGTCTTTCTTTAATGTCATATGTAAAGAAAGGTATTTTGTTACACTTCAGTGAAGTGACCATCTTATCTGTATAATGTGTATAGCCTTTCTGCTGTGTTCATGTTTGAAAATATACCCTTCATCCTTATAATAGATTCTTTTTTTTCGTATTTACATTCCCTAGGACTCCTTGCTCAAATTGAAAGATTACAAGCAATGCTTTGAATGCTCAGAAGTTGCCTTGAATGAAGCAAGTCAGCAAATGATGAATATGACAGCAGCCTCTGCTAAAGAGGAGTGGGTTGCTACGGTAACACAGCTGCTCGTAGGAATAGATAGCTCATTATCGTCAGACAACAGCATCCTGAAAGAATCTTCTGTAACATCAAGCCTCGTTCGATTAACAACCAACCTGATTCAGGTAACCCGTTCAGCTGTACTTGGAAAGAGGTGTTATGTGCTACAGACCTTTGGACACCATTACAGCTGCTGACTGAATTGCCACCTGTTCACAGTGATGTTTTGGGTTCTGGTTTTGCTGGTGTGGAGGGCAAGATGAGCATTATCTTCATAGCTTTAGTTTTCAAGTCACTACGTTAGAGAGGCACCAAGTGCACCTGTTCTGGAATCAGTAACAATAGGTACCTTCAAATGCAAAGCTGCCTGAAGTAATCAAAGAATGGTAGTAAAATAAGGAACAGAACTTTTCTTATGCTCTGTTTGTAATAGTGATAATATGAGAATTGATTTAGCTGACTGGGTGCATTTTGTTTGTTCAGATAAACCATTTTTATTCCGTTAAATGATTTGTATTGTGTCCCTTGATTATTTATAGCTGGTCTTTACCAGTTGTTGCAAGATCTGATTCTAAATAAGTTCATCTTCCTTGTTAGGCTGTAAATAACCCTTTTATGGAGTAATCATGCCTACTTTCTTCTGTGCCTTTATTCACTTTAAACGGTCTGAATGTGCTATTAACTGAGAAATAACTAGTCGAAAAATGACGATGCAAGAGAGGAACCAGGTTTGGGGAAGTGATATTCTACCCTTCCCCATGCAGCTGGTCTTACTTGTATGACTTTTTACTCCTATTCATTCTGAGAACCTGAGACTTAATTTAGAATTATTCCTTTAGGATAGAATGTACTACTAGCTTTGGGTTGTTTGGAAAGGATTTACAGCTGGCTCTTAATAGGTGTCATTTTGTGAGTGTAATGCCTGTTTCTTTATTAGATCATAGACTGCAGCATGGCAGTCCAGGAAGAACCAAAAGAACCATATGTCTCCTCAGTGCTTCCATGGATTATCCTACACAGGATCATCCAGCATGAAGAAGATGCTTTTCGATCCCTTTGCTGCCAGCAACAGCAGAACCAGGGTGAAGAAGGTAATTCAGATATTCACTTCTGCATATTGGAGCTGCGTTTTGCACCGTCTTCCTCTGGAATATAAGTGAAAAATAGTCATGTCTTACCTTGCTGACCAAAGGGAGTAGATGGATATACAAATGTCATCTTTCTTTCTCTCCCTGATGAAGCATTGACTAGATGGATTTAGCTCAGTTCTGTGCTACTAAAATATTTACCAACTTCTATCTCTAGTGAGTCCTGATAGCCCTATGCTGCCTTCTTCTCTCATGCTGCTGAACACTGCTCATGAGTATTTGGGAAGAAGATCCTGGTGTTGCAACTCGGATGGTGCTCTTCTCAAGTTCTATGTAAGTGTTAGCATTGTAGAATATCTTAGGTTGGAAAAAACCTTTGAAAATCATCTGGCCAACACCCATTTCAAAACAGTTCATTAGATTTTTACCTTGCTCATGTCTTCAATAGATTTCTGAATCGACTTCTCCCTGCAAAACACATGAACCTATTTGTCAGTTTAATCTGAATAGCGAGGGTTTGCTTTTCCACTCCTCTGCCCATTGTTATCCTTTCTAAACAAGACTTCTTGTCAGACAGGAGTTGGCTTTGTATAACCACCTTTGTACTATACGAAGATCTTAAATGAAAGCTAGTAAATGGTCTACCATGTCTGGAAAGAGTAGAGCACTGGAGGGCCATTAAGTGATTGTTCTGAGTACTGAGTCTTTTAGAAACATGTCACACTGTGATTTCTTCACAGAAAGACAAGAAGTTGAGAGTCATACTCATTCATGTTCAGTAAGTGAAAAGATATTCAGAAGTCTGAATTGTTAAAGAAAAACTAAGAATAGTGAATGTATGAAAAAAGGGAGTGTACCTAGGCATCAGAATAAAAAAGTGAGTTATCCGTTTGGAAGCCATTTCTCTAAAATCTGGCAAGTAATAAGAGTGTTGTTATAAAGTTGAAAATGAACTTGAGCAGATTATTTCCTGCCATAATTTGCATTGTTCTGTGGACTTCTCACTGAGAGGAATAATTGCTCTCTTACAGTTCTGTTTTGCTTCTTGCACTTGTTTTATTTTGCTCCTAGGCTTTGAAGGAGAAGGAAGTAATCTGATAGCACTCTACATCATATGTGATGTTATATCTGTAGACTTGCTGCTAAATTAACCCAGTGGGATTCTATATTCATCTTTCTGATTCTAAAAAAGGTTTTTACTAAATTTACAGTTGCTCACATTGAGCAAGTATTTATTTATTTATTTATAATGCATTGCCAAGTGTTACTTAAAGTTTGCACATTTTTTCATTATAGGTGAATATTACTTAGCTTTTAAAAGAATGTCTTCTAAATGAAAATTCAGTTTTGAATTTTGCAGTTAAGCTTAGCTGTTTGTTTCTTCTAAATAGCAAAAATAAAGATTTGCAGGACATGAGCTATCACTGGTTAGGAATCTGGAGTGTTATTGATCCCTCTCAGACTGGGGGGTGTTACCTGGATTTGATTCTGAGCTGTGATGTTTTTGGCTGTTCTGCTGTTGATCAACTTGGATATTTTGATTATACCCGCTGTGATTTTGTACTTCAGGCTGAAAAAAGTAGTAATGCTATTGTTTTCTTGTTATGAGCTAAATATAGCTTCGGCTTACACTCATAGAGCTAATGTATTGTACAGAGATGATGAGAATGAAGCTACTGCAGTCCTACTCCTTGTGTCTCAGGGCTGCTATTCTTTGCTCTGTTGTTTAGATGAGTGTGTTACAAAATCTAATATGTGCCAGAAATGTGTGCCTGGGCAGTAATGCTGTAGCATTATTAGATGAAAGGAGTTACCCACTCATTGACCTTTTCAAGATAATTCCTTGAGAAATTCCCTGTGATTGAAGCAGAATCTTCCTAAATGTATTATTATTTCCTTACCTTTTCCCTTGGCTTGGAAGTTGAACTGCAGTCAGCTTTTCACTGTCCAGGGTACTGACAGTCTGAGTTACCCTAGCTGTTGGCAGAACCCAAATAATATTATAATAATTAATAATACAATAAAATAATGCAATTAATAATACAATAAAAATAATACAGTAAAACAGTACTGTGGTGCTCAGTGGACAGTGCTCTACAGGGATGTTTCAGTTGCACTTTACAGATTCAGCTTGACTTCATTGAGGCTTATGACCTTCAGTCAAGAGAAAATTGTGATTAGTTCTGCATAGAGCTGCTTGGGAATCTCTTCATTTCCCTTCTCAGCACTCCCTGGAGCTTATTAGCCACAGCTCAGTGCCAGACTCCATCTACCTCTGTGTTTGAGAAGCAGTGTGGCCAGGCCAGTAATTTAGACAGCTGGGAAGGATGGTGTGGAGAGCCTGAGGGGTTCTGCAGGAGCAGTTTCTCCCTGGCAGGGCTGGAGCTAATGAACAGCATTTGAGCTGAGGCTGATTCAGAGTAGAACTATTAGATTATCTCTGCATCCTTCTCTCCTCAGTCTTCCCAGTATTAGGAGCATAATGCTGTTACACCTGAGTTGCCTGTGCATGGATCTGCCTGTGGGTCCAGAGGGCTTGTTAGCTCAGGCACTGTGCTTCATGAAAATAGATAACCTGTTTCCAGACACAGGCTTGCCCTAGGAGCTGTACATCTGCAGTGCTCCTGAGTGCTGAATCTGAACTGTCTGGGTGGTGTGCCTGTATTCACAGCCTGGTGAATCTGACAGTATGCTCTGCGAGCCTGGATAAACTACAGATGATTGAGAGCTGTGAATGGATTTACCAATGTATCTTTGCAAATGTCATCAAGCACATTGAATGAAATCTTCAATTTTCAGTCTTATAACTGCCCAATTTTAAAATACAGTATTATTTAGCTCAGATGTTCAGTTTTAAGAAGCAAGAGGGTTTTGGAAGGGTAAAGAAAGACAAAATGGGACGAAAAGTTTGAAGAGAATGGCAGCTTCAAGAATGCTAAACACAAGTATGTTTTGTTGGCTGGTATAAAGTGATCACCTTCTGTAGGTGAACTCTTGAAGCAAGTTTTACTGCATGTAGCTGAAGAAGATAGGCAAGAAAAGATGTTAATACATAGTTAACTCCTTTAGGGGGAGTTATTAAAAATGGTTCTGAGGTACTGCTAAAAATGTAAAAGCCAAATAGGAAAGCAGGAGGTAGTTTGGAACACTCTTCAAGTCATAATTCTGTTACGGATGTTAGATGTGGTTTTGTTTGTAGCAGTAGGAATATCATGCTTTTGTTATAGTGTCCTGTGGGGTTTGCATTTTCCTTTCAACTTATTTATCTACACTTCCTTAAACTTCAAAAGCTGTTCACAAATCTTTACAGGAAAAGTGGGATGCTGTGACTCAAAGATGATTGCTGACGCTCAAAATTTCGTTGAAGTGCCTTCTGAGAATTGTCCTTGCTCTATTCTTATTTTTCAGGATTTTGGCTCCTTTAAAAAAACAAACAAAATGTGTTCCTGGCACAGATCCTTTAAGCAGAAGAGAATTAACATCTTAGAATTACATTCCAGATGAACTACTTAGGTGTATTTTGCCTCGTGATGACAGTGTAATTGTTTGCAATCCTAGATGTTAAAAAACAATAGATGGTGATAAACAGGCAACTGAAGTACTGTAAAAGTAGTAAGATCTTTAACACAAAATGCAAATAGATGAATGTCTTGCATTTTCAACTTATGACTGCAAAATTTAGTGCAGAGGATATTGATGTTTGTTGATGTTTTATTGATGCTTGACATTCTTCCATGCCTTTTCCATGTGGTAGCCTGGCTTATTCACAGGATTGACAAACTGTAGTGTTTGTACTCACAAAAGCAGCTTGGTGTGTTGTGGGAAATGGAACAATCTCAAGTCTAAACCATGAAGTTGATATCTAATTTTCTTGGCTGAAAACAAGAGTTCAGGAGTTAATGTTGAGAATAGCAAAAGCACTTAATCGCAGTTACAGTGCCATTTAAGTTACTTGTGTGAGGCAAGCTTACAGAAATATGAGGAGTATTTGGTTATGATGTGGGATAAATATGTCTTCCTTTTGCTATTTTCATCATCTAACTCCAGACAAGTAGGTAACTTAATATGAGTTTCAGATCTTAGATGATTTTTTCATTGATACTTGTGGTGTTATAGGTGCAGGTACTAGAAAAAGAACTTGCAGCATCCACTTCTGAAGATACTCATCCATACAAAGAAGAGCTGGAAACAGCCTTGGAGCAATGTTTTTATTGTTTATATGGCTTTCCTAGCAAAAAAAGCAAAGCGAGGTACCTAGAAGAACATTCAGTACAGCAGGTAAGATATGTATTGTTTAATATCAGCAAAGCTTTCTGAAATGATGAAAGATCACAGAATCACAGAATTGTAGGGGTTGAAAGGGACCTCTAGAGATAATTGAGTCTAACCCTCCTGCCAAAGCAGGTTTACTAGAGCAGATTGCACACGTAGGCAACCAGACGGGTCTTGAATGTCTCCGGAGAAGACTTCACAACCTCCCTGAGCAGCCTGTTCCAATGCTCCATCACCCTTGCTGTGAAGAAGTTCTTACGCATATTTGTGTGGAAATTCCTATGTTCCAGTTTGTGGCCGTTTCCCCTTGTCCTGTCCCCACACACCACTGAAAAGAGTCTGTTCTTGTCCCTTTGCCTCCTGCACTTTAGATTAATTTATAGACATTGATAAGGTCCCTTCTCAGTCTTCTTTTCTCAAGGCTGAACAGACTGAGGTCACTCAGCCTCTCCTCATAAGGAAGGCTTATAAGGAAGATCCTCCAGGTTCTTTATCATCTTTGTGGCCCTCCACTGGGCTCTTTCCAGGAGATCCCTGTCTTTTTTGTGTTGGGGAGCTCAGAACTGGACAGAGTACTCCAGGTGAGGCCTGACCAGGGCAGAGTAGTGGGGGAGGATCGCCTCCCTTGACCTGCTGACCATGCTCCTTTTAATGGACCCCAGGATACCATTGGCCTTCTTGGCTACCAGGGCACACTGCTGGCTCATAGCCGACCTGTTGGCCACCAGGGCCCTCAGGTCTTCTCCGCAGAGCTCCTCTCCAGCAAGTCATCCCCCAGCCTGTACTGATGCATGCAGTTATTTCTCCCCAGGTGCAGGACTCTACACTTGCTTTTGTTAAACTTCATTTGGTTTCTTCCTGTTCAGCTCTTAGCCTGTCCAGGTCTTGCTGAATGGCAGCACAGCCTTCTGGCATGTCAGCCACTCCTCCCAGCTTTGTATCATCAGCAAACTTGCTGAGGGTGGACGCTGTCCCCTCATCAAGATCATTGATGATGATGTTAAACAAGACTGGACCCAGCATTGACCCCTGGGGAACACTGCTAGTTACAGGCCTCCAACAAGACTCTGCATCGCTGATCACAGCCCTAGCCCTTTTTCAAGACCAGGGTGACATTGGCTATTCTCCAGTCTTCAGGCACCTCTCCTGTTCTCCAAGACCTTTCAAAGATGATAGAGAGCAGTTTGGCAATCACCTCTGCCAGCTCCCTCAGCATCGCATCAGGGCCCATGGATATGAGTGCATCCATCCCACCCAGATGCTCCCAGACCACCCTCTCCTCAACCAAAGGGAAGCCCTCCATTCCCCATACTCTCTCTATTATCTCTAGGGTCCAGGAATCCCAACGGGGAGTCTTTGAAATGAAGACTGAAGCAAAGAAGGCGTTCAGTATTTCCACCTTCTCNATCTTGAACTCCACCATCTCATGATCACTGCATCCCAAGCTGCCCCCAACCTTCATTTCCCTAACAAGCCCATCCATATTGGTAAGAACAAGGTCCAGTAGCACCTCCTGCCTCGTCAGCTCCTCCACCACCTGCGTCAGAAAGTTATCTTCAACACATTGCAGGAACCATCTGGACTGCGCGTGCCTGGCCGTGTTGCTTGCCCAAAAGATACCCGGATGATTAAAGTCCCCCGTAAGAAGCAGTGACCAGGATCGCGAGGCTGCTTCCAGCTGCATGTAGAAGGCCTCATCGACTTCTTCCTCCTGATCAGGTGGCCTGTAGTACACCCCCACAACAGTGTCACCCATAAGATGTACCCTTGCTTGGTTTTAATGCACCTTAAGATATTTATGAGGAAAATGTTATATACGTACATATGTATGTACATTCATATACATATATATATTATTTTTTCCCTGTAGTAAAGTTTGTGTATTTTACATATTGTAGAAAATAAGCTTTTCTGGGAGAAAACAAATAAGTGGAAGCCTTTCTGAGTTAGAGTCATGTTTGAAATGAAATGTTATAGTTTTATTCACAGTTATTTGTCATTTTTAAACTATTGACAAAATGATTTTTATTGAGCCATGACTTTCCTGTTTTCAACAGAGAAGGAGAAGTTTGAGGTTGAGAACTAGAGAGGAAAATAAGAAAAAATCAGCTTGTAAGAAGAAAAGCTTTAGCAGCCTACCTTGCAGTTTACGAATATGAAAAGTGGCACTGTTAAAAATGAAGCAAGTAAACTATATTACAGCTTATTTTGTGAAATCCCTGATGGTGAATATCTGTTAGCTATGTATCAGAAGTATGTGAGATTCAGTTGAGTTTGACGGAATATAAACTACTGAGTGCCATGGGAAAGGAGTTATAGTATTAAAGAAGGGACAGAAAAATCAAGAAATCAGTCCTCTGCCTGAAACATTGACATTTGTTTATAAACCTTCGGAAGAATTTGCATTTACCAAATGTAAGTGACCATAAAGTTAGAAATGAGAAAGTTTTATATTAGCAACAGTTATTTGGCTACTTTGAACAGGCTTTTTAAAATATACAAATAGTGTTATTTTGTTAGTTATTGAGTATTTGACATTTGTCTCTCAAGCTTGCCTTTAGAAAAATAAAATAATGAGAAAATGAGAATAATTAAGAAAAAGGAAAGCATAAGGAGAGTATCCTCTGCCAAGAATACCTGTTCATTTGGGCAGTTCTGGATGAAAACATTCTCATTGAAATTGTTAAAAAGAAAATTGATTTTTAGTAGTGCAACTTCCTGTATAAAAGCAAAATTTACTGTAAGGAGTAAGTTGAACAGTAAAAGAAAAAACATGGTCTAACGGAAGAAAACAGAAGAAAAAAAACTTTGTCTAAGCAAGTAGAATGATTTTACTTTTCAGTGGCATACACTAATTTGCAGCCCTATATACTAGTCTTTAATCAGTATACTGTATTTCTGAGTACCAGATGCTAATAGTGGTTTAATTGTTCTGCTCTTGAGAGGTTTAATGTTTGTCGTCCTAGAGTAATTTTTTTTTGGTAACTAGAAAAGTCACAGAAGCTTGCTTTTAATAGATACTTTAATTTCGGAATTTGAGGTCATTTTTTCCCCCTCTTATCTGCCTCCTTCTTCAGGTGGATCTGACATGGGAAGATGCCTTGTTCATGTTTGAATATTTTAAACCTAAAACTCTTCCAGAATTTGACAGTTACAAAACCAGTACTGTTTCTGCTGACCTGGCCAACCTTTTAAAGAAGACTGCTACCATTGTTCCTCGGACAGATAAACCTATGCTGAGCCTAGATACTGTTTCTGCCTATATTGAAGGAACATGCAGCAAGGTATAATTAGTTGCTATAAAAAAGTGAAAAATTACTGTGGTGTTATTTTTGTGTTGTCTTTCAGATAGCTAAGGGAACAATTTATTCAATAATGTTGGATTTCCTCAGATAATTGCGTTTAAATGAAATAAGAATGACACTACTAAAGCTTCTGGTCTTGAAATGGTAAATTTTAATATTGATTAAATGGAGTCAGTGCGAGAAGTTCATTAGTGGTTCTAAGTGCTCTGTAGATCTGTGGAATATTTTCACTGTCTTCATATTCAATACCTTCATATTCTGTGATGAAAAGACTGCTTGAACTATAAGGAAGACGCAAATGTTCAGCTCATTTAATATGTACATTTTATTAATCCTTATTATTTATTTATTATTTCCAGGCACCATCTCTCCCAGATGGTGCAGACTATTCTCCACCAGTGGTGACTGAGTTGTATTACCTTCTGGCAGACTATCATTTCAAGAATAAAGAGCAATCCAAGGCCATCAAATTTTACATGCATGACATTTGTATTTGCCCAAACAGGTCAGTATTGTTGAATCCTACTGCACATCATTCATTCTTTTCATTTATTTCAGTATTAGAAAGCAAACAAAAGAAATTTATTTTGGTTTCAGGAGTTAAAACCAAACAACCCTGCAACATATCATCATAGGTAGATTGTTAAAGGGCATCTCTGAAATAAACCAACCAACAAACAGGAAAAACCTCCAAAGTCTAGGGTTAAATATGTGATTGCTTTGAAGTTAAAACTAAAGTATGAAAGAGCATATCGGGGGAAGCTAAATTAAAATCAAGAATAATTAGGAAGAGCAAAGACTGAATCAGTAGTTCTTTTGTACCTTTTCTTTGTTTTTGACGTGTTCATACATGTCAAAGAATGACAGACCTTACTGTTTAGTGTAAGGGACACAAATAGCAGTCTCTAATGGATTAACTATTTAGACTGACCTCTTTCTAAATTATTTACCTTGCTTAAGTACAGTATTTAGGTGATATTTAAACTATATTTGTTTCTTAGTAACTTAAAACTTACTGAAAACCAACATTAAGTAACTTCATGTTAGAAATAAAGTATTTTTTGAATAACTTTTCTAAAATGAACTGAAGAGATCTTTGATTAAATGTAGGGCTTGCATATTAGATGTTAGCTATCATTTCGGTTCTCATTGTAGTTGATAGACCAATGTCAATGACAAAAACCCTGGTTTAAATGATTTGAGAAAGAAAACTATTTTTAAGTCCAGTCACATAACAAGAGACAAAAGGGAAGGTGAAAGCACAGAGCAATTTTACACGTGAAATCCGTAGAGGGAAATAGTCATAGTTGAATAGTATTGAATCTTCTAGTCTGGGAGCTGGTTAGTAGATCACTAGAACTTTAGTTTGAAGCCTGATAATTACAAAAAAAACCCATCACATTCCTGTGGAGTTTTATAGGTATTATAAATAAATGTCAGTACGTTCTTACTTCATTATGTGATGTTTTGTTGTTCAGAAGAAGATGCTTTGTGTGGTAGCATAGTATTTGTACCCTAGTCGTCTTAGATGTTGTTTCTTCAGATGTCTGTGTGCTCCCCTTCCGTTCCTCTCAGGAATCTCTCTGCTGAGGTCTCTTGACCCAGAAATGGGCTTTCAACTGAAATTAGCAAGAAATTTTAACAAGCAAAGTGGTATGAATGTTATGATTATTCTTTTGGTGTTAGAATTATGGTTAAAAAAAAAACAAAAATCCCAAGCTATTGACCTCACATTTAATGTGAGCGTATGGAGTAAGGAAGTTATTCTTCAACAATGTTGTCAATAATCTAATAAATACAAGAGTGGATGCTGAACATTTACCTCAGAGAGCAATCTTTCTTATTTATCAGAATTTTTCTATATGAATGTACTTCATTTTTTCTGGTTTTTATGTTGGAAAATAATTGTGATGATAAAGGCCATTCACGGTTCAATCTAACAGTACAAAATGTCATCATGGCTGCTGGCCTACAGAAATTAATTTGACAATATTTGGACAGACAGTTCATGGCTACTGAGAAAGTAATGGGAATGCCACCATTAGGTATGGTGTTTTTGTATAGCAAATAAATCCACATATTTCATGTTTTTCATGTAAGAGAATTGTTGGGGACAGTGTTTTATAAGGAAGACATTTTTTAATTAAATCATTATGATTTAGGCTTATACCTTGTCTTGAGATGCAAAAGTCTGTTTTGGGAGAACGTGATGAAAAGAAGAAAACATTGTGAATATAACAAAACAGATCTTGTCTTTGCCATTCAGTGTGATGTGTGTGGGGGAGGTGGTTCATGTGTTATTTTCTGGCTTGCATAGGTTTGATTCATGGGCAGGCATGGCTCTGGCTCGAGCAAGTCGCATTCAAGACAAGTTGAACTCTAACGAACTGAAAAGTGATGGCCCCATCTGGAAGCACTCTACTCCTGTCTTGAATTGCTTCAAGCGAGCCCTAGAGATTGACAGCTCTAATCTTTCCTTGTGGATAGAATATGGCACCATTTCCTACGCCCTACATTCTTTTGCGTCTCGACAGCTTAAGCAGTGGAAATCAGAACTCCCTCCTGAAGTTGTGCAGCAGGTGAGATCTAGCTGTGAGCAGCATGAACTTCTAAATCTTTTACATTGTCTTTCCTAACACAATAACTTATTCAAAAGAAATATTTACATGCTGTGTACTACCTGTTAGACTGCATGATTACTTAATAAGATTGGAAATTGTCATTGGATTTTCATTCATCAAGCAGTGTTTAAAGGGGGTGGTTGTTTCTTTCTTTTCTCTTTTTTCCCCTGCATAAAATTACTTTGAGCCTGATCTTTGAATTAAAAGATTACACAAAATTATTACAACCTTTTGGAAAGGGGAATTATGTTTACCTTACCTTTCTGTAAATGTCACACAATGTTTCCAGGAAAAGGTGAAATGTACACATGTTTAAGTAGTGAACAGATCAGGAATTATGCTGATACCTGTGTTCATATGTCGTCTCTTGTGTCTAAAGACATCTATTGTCTATGTTTTGGGGCTATTTACTTACACAAAATACCAAAATAAGCTTAATAGAAAAAGTTGTTATAAATTCATTAGTATTTTATGCATAACAATTCTTTAAAAGTTATAGTTACTGTGAGGTTTAATCCTGAGCCAAAATGAGCAATTCTGGATATTCTCTTTGACCTTGATAGAGTGCTGGGGGAAATGTTTTGTCTGTCTTTTTGGACCAGTAAACTCAATTTCTGACTTAACCTGACTCAGAAGCATTACACAGTCCAGAATGTCTTGGAGAAAAAAAAATAAAAAATAAAGAAAAAATAAAGCACTGCTGCTGCGCGATTGTTGTGTTTATATAACTTACTAGTGTTTGAACTACAGAGAATGCTATTGGAGCATCCCTTGTTCCCAGGAGAATGTATTTACAGCAGGGTGCTGAGTCTTGCATCTGAGCTGCATATGTAACTATTAACATTGCATTCCCTGTAGCTGCTTACATGGCAATTGATTCCCTAAACAGAAAGATGATGTAAGCACATATACTAAGGGGAGTAGATGTGTTTGGTTTTTTTCTTTTTTTATTATTTAAGTAATGTGTGTGAAATGACAACTAGCAATACAGGTTTCTTTATAAGGACTGTTTGTTAACAAAAATCCCAAAAGCTTCAAAACCAACTACTCAGGAAATTAAGTCATTATGTTTTATGCTTTTGTTCTATCAAAAGTTTGCTCTTAGTGTCTCGTGGGCTCTCAGCTATTAGGAACTTGCTGGAGAATTTCGGGGATAATGCTGAAGTTATTTCATATTGTCAGATAAGATGGCTGGTCTGTAATCAGAACATTTATTTAGGACTACTTGAATCTGCTTTTTTCAAGTGAATATATTAAAAAGCATAATTTGCTTAGGGAAGCTCTACTATAGTAGAAGATAAATTTGAACAATATAATCTTCCTTCCGGGAATATCTATTCAGGAATGTGTTTCTCATACACAAAAGGTTGAAAATGTTTTAAAGAATGTACCTCATTTATACATGTCCATGAGCAGTAGTGTATTTTTAGCATTTTTATCCTAGCCACAGTGAACTCATGTATTCTCAACACTTCATTCCATCCCAGATGGAAGAACGCCGAGACAGCATGCTGGAGACAGCCAAGCTGTGCTTCACGTCAGCATCGCGCTGCGAGGGAGATGGCGACGAGGAGGAGTGGCTCATTCACTATATGCTGGGAAAGATTGCAGAGAAACAGAAACAGCCTCCTGTTGTCTATCTGCTTCATTACAAACAGGCAGGTCATTACCTGCATGAGGAGGCTGCCCGATATCCAAAGAAGATTCACTACCATAATCCACCAGAACTTGCCATGGAAGCATTGGAGGTAAAAAAGAAAGTAAAATGGCTAGACTTGAAAGCGTTGTTCTCTACAAATAACAAAAAGAAAGACAGTTGTTATTAATTTATATTATGAAGCCTGCAGAGCATACATGATGGCCTGCATCTGGCAAAATTTACAAGAGTAATTTGGAGAATAAAGTGAAGTCTGTTATTCAGACTGTTTCTGTTTTAAAGACAGCTTATGTGTACAGTCTCACTATTAGACAGTTTCCACTTTGCTGCACACAGCTCTTTAGTTCTTATCACAGTCAGTGTTCTCTACTGACAAAGTGCACTTTGATGTTTTATAGGTGTACTTTCGACTTCACGCTTCTATTTTGAAACTTGTGGGGAAACCAGATTCTGGAGTAGATGCAGAGATACTGGTTAGTTTCATGAAAGAAGCTTCTGAGGGACCGTTCGCCAGGGGTGAGGAGAAGAACACCCCAAAAGCTGCTGAAAAGTGAGTGCTAGTTTCCAGGAATATCATCAGAAGGAATACTTCTGAACTGCTGAATAATAAACCATTAAAATAAAGCTGAATGGAATATAAATCAAAGTGACTAGATTTAATTCTAACGTTTGCAGTTCCAGATACCATATTTAGTTTAAAGGTCTTTTCAGTAGTTGGCACAACGTAGATGGGAAGGGAACAAAATGGTACAACTTTGATCTTGTGACCTGTTTTGAGACAAATGTTTTATTTATTTTTTTAATCAACTATCAACATTGTAAAAGCAAACGCTTTGAAGTTTAAGAGGGCTTAGTCCTCCATAATTTGTCCTCTTAACTGTAAGGTAAAGAATGTTTTACTGTTGAACAGTGGTGAGGGGCATATGGTCAAAATCCATTGTTTAGAATTTTAGTAAGATTTGGTTACTGTATTGGAAATGTAGTATTATGTAGTCTCTTTTCATTCTTTGTATATGTTTTTTAATGCATTTTTTTTTCCTTACTCTCTCCCAGGGAAAAAGCTTGCATGGTTGATGAAGACTCTCACTCTTCAGCCGGAACAGTGCCGGGCCCTGGGACTTCCCTCCCATCATCCTCTGGTCCAGGTCTGACATCCCCACCTTACACAGCCACTCCAGTTGACCACGATTACGTCAAATGTAAAAAACCCCGTCAGCAGGCAACGCCGGACGGTACAGTCCCTGTTCTCAATACTGGCAGCACAGGGAGGTGCTTCAATCATGGGGGGTTTAACCTGAAATGATCAAACTGCTCATTTCAAGGAGGGTGATGGGTCTGTGGTAACACGGGCAATATTGATGCTTTGTAAATTCAGTGCTTTAAATAGAATCAATGTACAGTCAGAGCTTTAAGTACAAAATTCAAAGTTGTCACCTGCCACCATTGGCACCTGTCACTTACTCAAAATGGGAATGTTGAGAGGAGTGTGCAGCTGCTTGAATTTTCAGTTGTTTTTTTTTTTTTCTGCGTGTCTCCAGAGCTGAGTGTCTGTCTGAGCTTATTAGAAAAGATGTGGATTCAGTCTTTACAAGACTGGAAACTGTTTCAATGCCTGTGTGAACTGACCAGGTGAAAATTTGAACTGTGGCTGAAACAAGACATTGTTAAAAAGGCAAAACAAAACAGTATTCTCCTTTTTTGAAGGAGGCAGGTGGCAACTATTTTGAATATATTGTGTATCAGCACGAAATGATTTGCATGACAATCCAGTAGACTTCATCTTTTGATTTTTCTTTATCATTTACAATGACTGGCTAGCTGTCTTATAACAGCAGAAGGTAGGATGGTACCACAGTGTTACTGAAGATTTTGCAACGTGTAGAATACAGTAGAAATTAAACTACTGTTCAAGTAATTTGACGTTTTTACTGAGCAAGGAATTTTATTCTCAGTCTACTCTTCTGGTCATTTGTTTATCCATCTGGGTCTATGAATATCAGCACTAAAGAAGGAGTAAAATATCTGCAGTGTATAGCTTAGTTGTTGGTAGAATGTGGCAGGGCCCTGTGGAGATGCTCTGCTTGATACAAATTTGTTTGTGGATGGTGGGGTGTTTTCTGTTGTCAGTTTCTGAAGAACAGTCATTTGTAAATATCTTTTGTTGACACATTTTGAAACAAACTTTCACATACCTGGAAACTCTGCAAGGTAAATTTATTCCTTTTCCCCAACACGCAATTCACTAAATTGAAGATAGAAGTGTTCATTTTATCTATGCTTAGATTTAAATCTGGGGTAATTAATTGGATTGTTTTGATATCATATGTAATACGTTAGTGTAGTGGTCAGGCTCTAAACTCAACTAGCCTTTTGATATCTTTTTGAAACAGTAAAAACAGAAGGGAGCAAATATTTAAATATTTCCTAAACAATGTTTCCTGTGAGGAGGAGTTCTGACTAAGTAGACTACATCTGCTTAGGTCCTGCAGACTGTTGAAATGCTCCCAGGAGACAGATAAGTTAGATGAATTTTCCAGTACATATCATTAGTGCATTCACTCAGAGTGAGATATTATGGACTTTGGCAGACTAATTGCCCAATGGGAGCAAAGCTGGCTGCTTAGCAAAGCCTGAAGGTGCAGGCTAAGGAAGATCTACACCTGTCAGGGCTGAAGTAGCAGTTCTTGGGTCTGCTGGCGTAGCCTACCTAGGATTTAGCTTTGCTGCTGTCACAGCAGTTCAGTATGTCAGCTACTGAAAGAAGCTGAGTTAGGGCGATCTTTAGGAAGATGGTGTGCGTTTATGACAAGTAGAACTGGGAAGCACTGCATCATTCATTGTGTTTTGTAAGTTGCTGGCAAAACTAAACTCTGGATACAGCATATTGAAGAGCCCCCAGGAAATTGAAATATTTTCCTCGAGGCTGTTGCAGATGGAAGGAGAGCTAACAGGCTGAGCAGTGCTTGGAAGTCTCCTGTTCTATATTGTTACATATACTGTGCTCCTCTGCATGCGTTTGCATTTTACTTACATTAAAATACATAGTTTTGAATTAAAATGCTCTTGACAGCTTACACATAATCACATCACTGAAGAAAACTGGTGCCTGCATTTCCATTTTACTGTTTCTAAAAATAGCAAAAAAAAAAAAAAAAANNTTTTAAAAAAAAAAAAAAAAAAAAAAAAAAAAAACCCTTCATTTTCTCATCCCCCATATTTTTTTTTTTTTTTTTTTTTTTTTTTTTTTTTAAGCACTCTGGCAGTAATTGAAACTGCCTATATTGCTGTTCACAGGCTGTGGATAATTTGCCCTGAAGTCAGCCTAGATATTTATTCTTTCTGAGGCTTCACAATACTCTTATTTACTTTCGTGAAAGTAAATATCTCTTGTATCAATATTGTTCATCATATGTGACAAACAAAATGAGAGCATTGTACAGATTCTCACCTACAAAGGAACCTGTAAGTACAGCTTGTGAAGTAACTGACCTTCGTTTTCCTCATGGCAGCTGCTAGCAGAGTACTCCCTTCAAGGAGATGAGTGCTGTTCAGTTACAGCTTGTATTTGGTGGCTGACTAGCTGCTGTCATGTGTGCAAAGTAGGCAGCTCCCTTTCTCTTTTCTTGTCTTTCCATTCAGGAGTATCTTTTCCTTCCTTCTGTTAATCCTGTCCTTTCTGTTGTCACCCCTGCCTGTTGTTGTGTTATAACTCTCCAAAATGAATACTTTGATAGCAGAAGCCTGAGACTTAGATTTTTATTTTTTATTTCTATTTTTTAATTTTCCAAGAGCAAACAAGGAAACAAGAAGAATCGGGAACTCAGTGGGGCCCCAGGCTGTCATTGCCCAGGATATCGCCGTGTTTACCCAGTTAAATGGCCAGTGTTATATACCAGACCAGACATGCTCATTGTCCTTATTTATACTGGCTGGATGTGTGTGGTCATTAAAACCCAATCACAGTACAGCCTTCAAGCACTTTGTTTAGCTCAATTTTGTGCTAAACAAAAAATAAATGGTTAAGAAAGCAATAGAAATATTTTAAAGAAATCATAGAAATCAGGTTTCCAAATGTGGAGTAGAGATTGTTGTGTGGTCTTTCTTGCTGTAATATGCTGTTGTGGTGTTGATATTCAATTACAAATTACTGTGGTGGTATGCAGATGATGTATTCAGTACCCATTGCTACTGCAGTGTTGAAATGTCTAATTGTTTAAGTTTTCATCCATGTCATGTAGTATGTTACGTGTAGTTAGATGTAATCATCCTTTTCTGTGTTTGTCTTTGCTTGATTGCTTTTGCAACCAATATTGCCCGTGCTGCCTCTAACCTTTATACAAATCTCTGTTCCCCAGGCATTCTCTTCCTGCTTTTACCTGTCACGGCTTGCTTTTGATAATTGGCAAATCCTGCATGATAACCTCACTGGGAAAGGCTACTTGCTTCATGCTGTGGGAGAAGTCTCCCTGCATAGTATGTTGGTCCTGTAATTCTGCAAATGTTATGAAGATGCACAGTTTCATGTAAACGGGGCTTCTCAACATCCTGATGAGACAAAGGTGATCTCTGAGAAACGTCCTGCACGTAGGGTGCCGCTCATGCCAAAGTGAATAAGTGTCAAAGATGGAGTGGATATTTCTGTGCATAAAAAGAGTGTCCACATCACATTTTGGAAAATTAAAATCTTAGCCTTCAAAATTTAATCTCTCCCACAGTTTGAAATGAAATCTTCAGGTCTATAGAACATATCCTATTCTGGCACATGGTACTGGATGTTCATGGGGACTGCATACTGCACGCCATGAATAATGAATCAGATCCAGTTTATTGCAGTATGCTCCATTTTTACTTTTTCCCCAATTTAACTTCTTGCTGATTAATAAAAGTACAGTACTGACACATAATGTGAGACTGTATAAAGACAATTTGGCTAAATGAATGGAACATTGATGAGGTTTTGTTGCTTTGCACTTGAAAACAGCAATATAGTACTGCAAGTTACCAAAACACATTCAGTGATCAGTGTAGCTGGACAAAACATTGACTTCCATCTTTGATTAATTTTATAAGAGATCTCCCTTTATACATTCAGAGGATTTGCTGTCCTCAAGAAATTAACCTGCTCCCATGCAAGTCTTTGCAATTCTTTTGCTTTCAGCAATGTGCAAATGTCTTTGCAGAGTTGGATGTTGTCTTTGTTATGCGTGGAAACTGTTTCAAGAGTGAGAATGGTCTGATACATCATGTTTCTGACCACAGACCAATAAAGAAAAATATTCTTGTATACAACTAAAGAGAATGGTGGAGATAAGATGTTGGGTGGGCAGGCTAAAGAGAGAGAGTGTGTAGATCCACAGCCTTTGAAGAATCCCCTTTTTTTTTCACTTGAGAGAGTATATTTTTTGTAATATATTGTTGTTTATCCATAAGCTACAAGCTATGCAGCAGAATTTTTCTTTGCTGTAAACTGAGCTTTTATGTGCAGGTCGCTCTGAAAGTAATGCTTCCTATTTATTTCCATGAAAATTACAACAGATGCAAAGAGCACAATGACACTGTTTGAATTTTTCTGCATGGAAGAATTCAGTTTCACACCTTCGCTTCCTCTGCACTCACACATCAGGCACCATTGTGTCAGAGTGCCCCTCTGCTGCCATCTGTCACACAGCAACAGCATGGAATGGGATATTGGTGGGAAGATGCAACCTCTGCTGCCATCCCACTGCTGTCTGCCTCTGACATCGTGGGCAAAGAGAATAAAATAGGAGGCATTACTTTCAGAGCAGCCCTCATGTATAGCTGTTCAAAAACCTTTCTCTGCCACTTGTTTCCTATTTTTGACCTGTAGCTGAGTGGTTATGATGTTTCCAGACACCTTCTTGTTATAACTGGGCATAAATATTCCTCCAGATATGTTAGATGATGCTGTTCAGAAAAAGTCAGTTACACCCTGTTGGCTTTCCAAGCCTGTTACCTTCCCTCGCACACAGGTTCTTCAGAGGTCCTCTCCCTCCCTCTTTTAATTTCAAAGAAGTTTCAAGGGATGGAGGACAGGCAACGCAATTACAGAGCTGCATAGTAATTAATTGGCAAAGCTGGAATACCTAATTTATATTGGCATGGTGAAGCTGTACTTCAGCTCCCCTGAGAATAAATTATGCAGGTTTGTACTGTGAGCAGATTTTATCTAGCTGGCATGTTTAGCAGTGAGAGCTTGGTCATTAGAAGTTCTTGTCTACCAGTTCAGGTCACTTACTTTAACACATCAATGCCTATTTTATTTTTCAGCCATGTGAGTGGACACAGGTTAGGTAAGGAGGCTGTAGTGTATAATCCATCAGGTTTATGGTGCATATAGGAGAATGCAGGCACAGGGTAATGGTTAGTGATGTGCTGAGCCTTTTTCCTATTGCATTTTAGTTTAAAACTGAACAAATAAAGCAATGTGCCCCTAAAAGCAACAAAAAAAGCCCACCCTCATTGAGATTCACCAAAGTTTAACATAACTTTTTACTGGTAATTGGAAGGCATGCAGGTGCAGTGCCTGAGTGCTAACGGTGCAAAGTGATGAAAGCTTTTTCTGCTATGGAGGAATGGTGTGGAATAGGGATTTTGAAGTCAACCTAGTTAAGCCTGTTTCATTCAGGATAAGACTAATCTTAAAATGTTCTTAAGAATAGAACTAATTAAAATGATGGGAAACAGACATTTTTCTGATATCTAGAGAGACACAGAGCATCTATATTTTTGAGCTAGGTAGAAGAGCACTGATGTATGAAAAATACTTTTTTCAGTGCTACTCTGTGCAATTACTGTGAGTTCAACATTACAAACTGCAGCATTTANTTTTTTTTTTTTTTTAACTACATAAAGGTAACCCAACAAACTATGGCTGTTTGTCCACCTGTCCTTGAAAACCTTCAGCAATTCTGCATGTTCTGTATGCTATTTTTTAACTGTATGTAGCAATTAAGATTAGGAAAAAGTGTATAACTTCCTTGCTGCAGTTAAAAGCAATTGCCTCTTGCTCTGTGTTCAGTGAATATGAAGAGCAGTAGTTGTGTTTTTATTTTGGTTAAATTTATGTATTTGGAAATTCTCCCCTAGTTTGCTCCCTCTAGAGGAAATCTTTCCTGTCGTGCATATATTTGAAATACAGCGTGCTGAATGATAGGCCACCTTTGCATGCTGAGAAGTTGGTGTGATCTCCTAACGACCTGTTACCACTCCAGTGCATTGGTGTAGCAGTTCCTGATTGACATTGTAGTACTTCATCTGTCATAGCCCGCACATCAGAACTGACCTCCAAGGTTATGGCAGAATTTGGAAATTTGCAATTTTTTTTCTTCCCTAATGAGTAATTCAGCCTCTTTACCATAGAAACAGAAACTTTCTTTTAAAAAAATATCAAGAGAGCTACTGTAAATGTTTTTCTGATGCCAGCAGGGAGTTCAATAGTACCACAGAATGTTATTAAAGCTTTATAAGTGAGTCACTGGAAGCTTGACTGACCTCTCTTTGGAATCATTCTTTTCCTAGTCTTCCTAATTATATCTTTTCTGTATAAAACTTGTCATCATTAACCAACCAGAAAGCTTCCAATTAAGAAACAAATATTCTTCCACCATTCTTTTTCAAGATACAGCTTTATTCATATCAGTTAATTGAAAGGGAAGGTTTTCTTTGTATTTTAGTGAAAAGCCCAAGGATTGCATCAAATGTGGTTTAAATGTGTTCGAATCCTAATAAGCAGAACCTGATCTGCAAGCTGAAGGTCTGCAGAGGGGTTTGTATTGATAAAGTAAATTCATAGGAGGCCCTGAGCTCTCTCTTGAACATGTGCAATTTGGATGAAACAGAAGAAATTTAATTAAAAAACCAGCTAATCAGCTAAAAATCAGCTAAAAATTTTCTTTCTTGATCATATCAAGAAACTTAATAAGAATGCAGTGGAACTACTCAATGTATATAACATGCCTCTTTGGTTAAGCTATCCCTATATCTTAAGCAGAAACTGGAAATTAATCTTTGGGGCTACAAATGCAAAGAGAATTGCCTCTATCAGAATTTTGTGTTGGACACTGAGTTATGCTGGCACAATATTACAGAAAAATGCCATTTTCCCATCTCAGTCATTCAGGGTTGCCTCTGGTAAACCTTGATGTAGAAGAACTTGGATTGTATCAGGCTCGTGTTGCACATGGGTGGAAAGTTTTCTCTTGCCTGTTGGTTCTGAAGTGTGAATTTTATCTCCCCCAGTCATGATCCTGTGCAACTTGTCTTGTGTTCCAACAGCCATCAGCAGATGAGCGGCTTAGTTCTGGCCGTAGTCAGCAGCCACCATACGCTACTCCACCCAAGTTTGTCTGTCAAGGCAAATTCACTTCTATTCACCTGTCAATTGCCTTGAAGTCTGAAAGTTTTCCTGTCTTAGATCTAGCTCTTTGGTGGGTTGTTTACTTGCCATATCAAATCACCTTTCAGAACATTTGGTGAACATCACCTAACACCTGCAGGATAGATGACATCAGGGATCATTCCTATAAGTCTTTGCCCTCTCTAAAGGTGCTGAATTTTTTATCCTTCACACGTAATTTTTACCATTATTATTGTTCACTGTTTTCTCTTATCAACTGGATTTTAATTGTGCCAGACTCTAAATTCTACTGGGTGCTTCTCAAGGCAAATGGCACAGTAAAACTGCAAAATATCATAGGACCATACAGCAGTCGAAATATTTTGTTCTCAGCCTAACTGCTTGTCAAAGTTAAGCATCATTTCTTTTGAATCAAATTCCAGGATTATATTCTAGGAAGAAATGTGATGGGGCAGGGAGATCTCTGTTACATTAGTGTTAAATAAGACTTAGTGAAAGAGCAATGGAGTTTTCATTTCTTAGCACAAAGAGGTGAGATGAAAATGTTAAGTTGAAGTAGACAAGTTAAAAGAAAATAAATACCTTTCAGGCAATAGAATTGGTGGTTGTTAAGGATTTGTATTGCATTTGGAAGGGGTTTGCAGAGTGGCTGCAGTTTTATGTTACTGTTACCAGCACGCAAGTAGCAGCTCCATGAGTATGAGACAGTTCATTTCTTCTTTATCTGTTTTGCAGAGAGGAGTCAGGATAGCACTGCAGCAGTGCTGTCTGACTCCAGTTCCACACAGGATATGTTTAATGAGCCTGCCAGTTCTCAAGACAGCCTGAGGAAGACATACACAGAGAAGAGGATTTCTGCTGGCTGTGCTGATGCACTGATGCCCAGCAAAGAGACCCTGGGATCTACAGAGGAGAAGAGTAAGCCCATTTTAATAGATAATGTCAGCTGGTATATGCTCATTAAAATGTTTCTTCTGTCATGCAGAAGCACTAAAATATGCTGCACTGTGGCTGAGAATTTTAAGTAGGCGTTATTGCTGCTTGTATGTGTGTATCTTAAAATTAGAACTATGCTTTGCTCTTGTGGCCATCGTCCCCATTTTAATGCCTGTTAAATCTTACAAATCAGAAAATCATGATAAACTGTTGTCTGTGGTGGCCCTATGACTGGCTTGCCTTCCTTTATGGTATTATTTACTATTATATCCATGTTTCAAATCTCTAAGTAAATTGGCTGCTTATTTTAAGATAATCAAAATATTTTCTCTTTTTCCCAGATGTAGATGCACTTTTTGTTCTGGCCCAGTAACAGCTTGATATTCAGTACTTAAGAGCACAAGTAGTGGAACTGGGTGTTTTATTCCACTGGATACTTTATTTTGTTGGAGAGTGGAATTGCTTTCTACCACGCTTTTCCATATGTAATAGAACTAAGTCTTCTGTATTCCTCTGGAAAAATTGTTTCAGAATTTTTTTAGACTTTATCCAGAAACTGGAACTTCCCTCTCTCCAATGTTTGCACAGTTGAATGTGGCAGTGGAGAAGGTGCACTTCACTGGGGAAAAAGAAACAAAACTAATGTATTAATTATGCCCACTTTTCTGAGCTGTGGGCCCTTTGTGTGTAAAGTCTTTTTTTGCCCATTCAGACTGTGCTTTACCCTCTTCCAGTTTCATAGAACCACAAAGCATGGTATGTGGATAGCCCTGATTTGCTTCACTGATCTCACTAGGTGCAAGTGCCCACTGGCCATCTTCTTGATTTGATTGATTGCTTGGATTCTTGTTTTTAACAGTACTTTACCACAGTTGTGCCTAAGCCAGGGAAATCTGTAGTGATGTTTGCATCAATATGAAGTAGGTACCAGTTCCTGATTTTGTAAAATAGCACTTAGACAATCACTAAATCCAGTCACCTTTTGGGTGTTGGACTAAAACTATGGCTCTTCTTCAGGCTTGCAGTGTTTACACACAGTTTACAAGCAATGTTAGCTGCTGATGATTATTCTGAGCCTAAACTGTATTCTGGAATTGTGTTCTTCTAGGTAGATAATTAAGAATAATAAATTTCACTTGACAAGATGGCTCTAATTTTCTGTTCCTTCTTACTTTCTTTGCAGTTGAATTTCACTGAATTTACAGTCTTACTTGCTTCTCTGCCCCCACAATTAATTATCTTCGTTATTAAACATCAAGAAGAGTCATAATTTTTTTCAAGAAGCACTTGCTGAATATGTCTGTGCTGTAACGAAGAGAAGGGTTGCCATTTGTTGTAGTTAACTTCAGTCATTTTTGTATGTGTCATTTGCCATTTTGTCATTTTCACTGTCATTTTTTCTTTTCTTCGTGTTCCAGTTGCAGGAAAGCCAGAAGAGCTGCTGGAGAGCTCAGAATCTTACCATCCTGCTGAGCCTGCCGGCCAGAAAGTTCCACTGGATCCTCAGCCTGCTTCTGGCAATCCCTCCAAAGCTGCAGTCCCCCCACCCTCACAGTGGGACTGGAAGAAGAAAGCTGAACCTTGCGGAGATGCATCTGAATTTCCTCAGGGTCTTCCAGCAGACCTTGAGGAGCAGCGGAAGTTCCTGACAGAGCAGTGCATTGCCTCCTTCTGCTTGTGTCTCAGCCGCTTTCCCCAGCACTACAAAAGCCTCTACAGGCTGGCTTATCTGTACACCTACAGCAAGACACACAAGGTGAGCAAACCCCTGGTGAAATAGCTGACTGGCTGTGTCTATTGCCTCAGTAAATAAACCATGTTACTATTTCTACTAATTCAGAAGTTGCAGTGTTGAAGTACAGCAGGTAAGTTTGTTTACTCCAGTTTGGATTGGCACAATGCTTTGAGAAGCCTGTAGTTCCAAGATTGTTTAATTCTGCTGTGTGAGACCATAGCAGTACAAAACTAATCTATTTTTTGTCATTCAGCAAAGAATTACCTTTTAGAAATGTGACATAAAGATGTTCTTGTTAAAATGATGGTATTTGTTTCTTTTACCGAGTAACTGGACTGAAAAGTGACTTGGAAGCAGAAGTTCATCAGTATTGGTGTAAACACATTGGTGTAAACACAGCTTTCTGTGCATCTTAGGTCTAGACTGAACATTTTTCCAGTATCAGAGCATGGAGATCACTAGCAGTTTGGGTCCATGTTTTAAACAGCACATGTACAAAATTGCCTACTATATTTTCAAAGTATATTAACTGTATGAATGCACATAAAGTGAGAGGGGGTGCTTTAAAAAGTACATTTTTGATTCTGTGGGTCTGTAACAATTAGAAGGAATATATTTAGTGTGTACTATTTATGTGTATGAATTAGTAGAGAGAAGTTATCAGAGCTCCTTCACTAATTGTCATAATGAACGTTTGAAAGCACAAATTTCGTATTTCAAAATCTTGTGCTAGGTCATATGCTGCACTGCATTACTTCCAGATTTCTCTTTCCCACCACTGAAGCTTTCAAAAAATTGAATCTCCAGTGTGCAGTCTAATAGGGATGGGAAGGTAAAGGAAACAAACAATACCATTTCCTCAGAGTAGAAAACATATTTACAGTATTGCTGCAAATTGAGCAATAGCATGTATCAGCAACCCATTGAAAGGTGATGAATATTTCATTTGGCAATAGAGTGATTATTCAGAAAAATATGACCCTTTTTTAGAGAGAACTTGTTTTGAAAACATTCTTATGCTGTTTGTATGTGACAGTTGTTAATTTTTTCATGAAACCAATCGTTAAGAGGAGTTGCAGATTCCTGCAATCTGTCATTTGTTGCTGACAAATGATTTTGTATCAACATTCAACAAGAAAGGCTGCCTGTTTTCAGTTCATCAGTTCAAATAGCATGTGTCCTTGCCTGAGGAACTACTTGTAAATATTTTCTTCATTTTTTTTCCCCAGTGAAGATGCCTCCTCTTTTGTTCCTTGTATCTTTCTCCCTTCATATATAAATATCAACATAGTGAGTTGTGATGTTTTTCAGTATGAAATGCGTGTCGTTTTCTAAATTTATCTCATCTTGAAACTCAGAAAAATTGAATCTTGCTTGTGTGAGCCTAGTAGTTGTCAGGCTGGATTCAGGGAGCACTGTTGGATTTTAAAATCCATTTTTATTATTTCCCTAACAGCCAACTACTTAATGCTGGAAAAAAAAAATCTTCCTACTGATGTGTGTATACTACATATGTTGATGAGGTTGTAATTTGCTTTCTTAGACAATTCATTCAATTCCTTTTGTAGAACAATGTCAAATACCTATGTTTTAATGGTACACTAATGTCTTTAGTAGCAGTTTCACTCCTGAACAAATGTTAAACACAGAAAGCATCTATGCATTTGCAGCAACAACTGCAATATATAAGCATACACTTAGATATCCTGTGATAAGTCTGATTTTAAAAAGTAAATAGATCAGGTTGAGTTGCTGTGCAGGTTGATTTGGTTACTGGTAAATTTTAGAAAGCTGAGATGAATTTTAAAATGCATGTAACAATCTTGGAAAATTCAACATTTATGTACCAGTGCCAGGAATATGTATGAAGAATTGAGACTGATGGCCAAAATTCATGGTTGGCCAGGAAAGGGGTGGGTTGGCAGCTCTCCACACTGCACAGAAAAACAAGTTTTCTGTATGCAGTCTGTTTTCTCCCATTTTACAGTATTACCCATTCTGCTGTTGGGAGATTAGTAAAAATACTTGAGAGCTTTTTTTTAACATCCTTTTCAAAAATCTTTCAGTATTGTTTGACTACATATATTCAGCTATTTTTTTCCCCTTCGAAACCCTGCTTACTCTTTGGAGGCTATTTCTCTAATTCTGTTTTATTCCCAGCAAATTTTTACATAACTAGTTTTTGTTGGAACAAATATGCAGGAAAGCAAGGGTGGAAGTTACTTCATTGCCAGTTTGCACAGTAGTTTCCTGTTCACCTTGTGCCTGTGTCTTGAAGTGTTCATCCTTGGTGATGTTAGGTTTTTACCTCCAAAGTGAGTGTTGGCACAGTTGGGAAGGAAAGAAGACAGGACTTGGCAAGAGACTGTCATCACTGCAACTAAAAAGCTTTGTGAATAGTGAGTGCATGCCTTATGGTGTCAGGGGCAAGCAGCACTTCCTGGAGTTCCCAAGTTCAGGTTTTGGTGGCTTTTGACACTTTTATTTAAGGGGTATCCGTCTCTGAGGTGTCTCAGATTTCTGTTTGGCTGACCATAAGAGATTTTTCTTTTCCCTTTTAACAATGCTGGTAAACTTTTCTGCAGTTTATTGCACTCTGTCAGTCATCTTGCCTTTGAATCTTGGGGTGATGAAGATGTGGGAGGCAACAGCTGAACTAGAAGGAGTGCTTTCTAATTGCCCTGAGTCAGACAGCTAAAGCCAGTGTTTCAGACTGGCAAGCAGTGTGCCAAGAGGAATAAATCCCTTTTGCTATGTCCTGGATCCCTTCACCCACTGCTAATAAACTTCGTCAGCTAAAAACAGCAGAGCAGACTCGGTGAAATCTAATGAGTTAAGAGACCTGCTCAGGCGTATTTACTGGGAATAACTGATGGTGCTGATTTGAGGAGAAGGGTAGTGGAAAGTCTGTAACTACATCCTTTATTCCCATTAGCTTTGATTGTGTGAAGTTACCATGTAATTGCCCCATTTGTCTGAATGATCTTTTTGCTCCTAGCTAGGTTACTGTCATCAGGTTCAATAAAAGCCTATGAGTTATGTGTGCCATGTACATACATGCCTGTAAATGGTCAGCGTCACGTGCACAGCAGATCACCAGAGCATGACACTGCCCTTAATGATCTCTTGACATTTTCAGGATAAAACTTAGAAGGAATACATCTATAGCTAAAATTTGTTTAGAGTGGGATTTTAAATATGAGCTTTCTGGTGGCAGCTTTCTTAAAGGTTTTGTTTGCTTGTTTGTTTGTTCATTTTTAATGCAGTGCTTTTAACTGTAGGATTCACGTGGCCACACATCAGGCAATTTTTTTGCTTTATTTTTGCATTTTGAATAACCTTACTCTTACAACGACTATGACTGGCATAAAATAAAGCTTCTGTGTGCCTGGATTGTGAGAGTTACAATAGGCTTATTTTTGCTAGATTCTGATGTCATTCTAAACAGGATGGCTTTCGTGGAAGATGAGATTTTTGTAGGTTCTTTTCTGTGTTGTATTTTCTTCCGGTTGCCATACTTTAGTTTCTTCAGTCCTAATTAAATTTGGCACTCTGTGATAATTATTAAATTCACTGGTCACCCTGGCTAGCCAGGAAGTACCCTGTGATATATATGAGTGAATTTGTCCTTTACCAAAGGAAAGCCCTTGGCTGTTGTAATTGTGAAAGCCCTGTATTAAGTACCCTCTTTGAATGAAGTGTTTTTGACATCCATAAAGATCTGGATAATCTTTCCAACGTTCAGCTCTCTTGCACATGAATCCATAATCAGCATTTTGCTAAAGGGGATGCTCTGGTTCCATCAGACATTGGAGACTGCTGCGTGGCTGCTGTCACTAGGACAAAGCGCTTCCCATTAGGCAGCGCTTCCACCATTTCACCAGAATCCTGTAAAGAAAATCGTCTGGAAAACAAGCCAAGATTTTTGCTAACAACAACACAAGCATTGAGGTGATATTGCATGCGGAATATACTTGTCAGATGGACGTGATTTTAATCAAATTATTTAGGATTCACAGAAGCATATCTCCAGCCCACAGAAAACAAATCTGAATTCAGCGTTGTTACTTGCCCCTATAGAACCAAATGGCTTCATTGCTTTTGTCTGCTCTGTAAGAAAGTTGTAAGAAACAAATCAAAACAAACAAACCAGCCCCAGTGTAATGCAACTCAAATGCTACTTTCTAGCACTGAAAGAAAAAATGAGGTAAAACAAAACCCCTGTCAGTAAAACCTTGCAATTAGAAATTGTCCCATCTGTTAGTAATCCTAAACACCATGTTTTGCCTGGAGCCAGCAGCTGTCCCTAGCTCTCAGCTACACAAAATGTTTGTGCATTGAACTCTTAGTGGAGTAGTACTCTTAGACAACAATCAAAAATTTCTATCTTTATTCTCCTACCAATGCTTTCTTTGTGAACCCATTGAGCAGTATTAACGAAATTTGATGACAGGCATGGAATTTTCCAAAGAGATTAAGTAAAATTACATGGAGGGCTGACTAGAGATAAAAGGCCTGAATGAACCACCCCAGTAGAAGAGGGCTGCACTTGAAGCTTGCTGATTTCCTCTTCTGTTTGACCTTATTGCTGGCATCTTTGCTGGTAGTTAGCTCTGGGGAAGGGCTGAGAGGTGGCTTCAAGAGCATTGTGCAGGTTCCTGTAGGTGACAGGAGGTAGAAGATAGCTGAAGATGGTTTAAAAAAATAATTGAATTAAGATGGTTTAAAAAAAAAAGGCAAGAAAGCAAAAGTTGTTGACATGAAGCTGGATTCAGCAGCTGTAGGGAACTGACTAATCCTCTGCTGGGGCTGATCAGTCTGCGTGCTTGCTCTGGATTCTTTCTCCCGAGGGATGTCATCCCCAAATCATGTCTCTACAAATGCTGCTGGAACAGCAGCTATCTGGAAAATACAGGGCATTAAATGAAAGCAAGTGAGTGCTGTTTGTGCTTGTACCCGTGATGCCATGACCTGCCCCATTTCTTCCACAGAACCTGCAGTGGGCCCGCGACGTGCTGCTGGGCAGCGGTGTCCCCTGGCAGCAGCTGAAGCACATGCCTGCACAGGGCCTCTTCTGTGAGAGGAACAAGACTAATTTCTTCAATGTAAGTTTATGCTGTTGATAAACAGATCCTTACTTTCTCAGCTATTGTTTTAACACCTGTTTCTCATTTGAAAGCCTTGTGAAAGGATGGTAATATAAAATTTGGGAAAGGCATGTTAAATGAGCCACGCAACTAGTGAATGGAAAGCCAGAATTGTGTAATAGAGATTTTTGGTGGGATTTTCTCTTCTGGAGGGAAACATGTTATAGAGGGTCTATTTCTGATGAGCTTGAAAGCTTGGGTAGGCATCAACACTTCTGTTAGACATAGTTTACTGGGTACTTGATGGCTGAGACCTCTGTAAAAATTATAATTCTGTTAATTGTAATTATCATCTTGTTTACTCTTTGTCAAATGGACTTTAAGTTCTTTTAACAAGCAAGTAGTGTTAGTTGCTCTAAGAAATCTCAGGGCTGGAAGGAGCTTGCTTTGATTCTGCTTTTGTAGTATAGCTCAGAAAAAGAGTATTTCCGAGCCACACAGCATAGCAGCAATGCTGTCTAATAGACTCTCCCGGTGTATGTGATGTGTTTTAGCCCACGCAGTTGGCTGTGCTTTCTCAGTAATGTGGGACACAATACTTTTGAGACTTTATGAGCACTTACCTATCAAATTCCCTGCTGTGACTGAGGCTTAGTGCCTTGCTGTTGTCTTCAGTATCTCTGGCTTCTCTGGGATGTGTTCTAGTTTGTTGCACTTATGCTCTCTTGTGAGAGGATTCTGTAGCTGTTTAGTGGCTTGTGAAGTGTGGGAAGGACCTGCAAATGTTCTTTGTTTCTGGACTAAGATACAGTTTCCTGTGACTGCACTGACAGAATTTTAGGTCTCTGCATACCCATGCAATGCTATAACCTAGCTTGACTTTAACATTATAATTTATCTGAAATTTTTTTCCATTGTATATCTGTTAACATCTGTCTTCATCTTTGCTGTATGTTGTGTTAGTTAGCACCTCTGTGCAAGCTTCTTGTTAGGTGCTTTCCTCTGACCATAATCCCTCAGCTGGGTTGAACAACTAAGGAATATTGACAGTGGTTCAAAGTTACATCACGGATCTGTCTGCAAAAAGAACAGCGTCATTCCGTCTTTCTGGAACAAAGTTTTCTTTAACAAATACTATCAGCCTGATGGGGTGTAGACCAAACAGCTGTGACCTGAGTGATGACTACATAGCTTTGTTCTTCAGTATCTGCCTGCTTTCCCTCTAAGAATCCTGTGCTGTGATTAACTCTTGAGCCCAGTGAATAGCTTGGCTCTGGTCCAGCTAACCAAATATTCTCGTGGATGTTAATGAAATTATTCACTATGCTTACAGTCAAGTGTGAGCTTTGCATGATCATGGCTGACTCGTTCATCATTGCAGCGTTAAGTGTCAAGAGTGTTCTTTGTTTTAATGTATGAGGAGTGGGGAACTGAGCAGCGTGCATAAGGAAATGTTTCTCCTCGCAAATATGAATTCCCACATTAAGAGATCGCTGGGTGACCTAAGTGATGTCTGGTTTTAGAATGCTGATGCTAGATAATTTAATTTAAAGATAGACTCCATTGCATCCTTAGGTGCATGTTTTCCAATGTTATTTTATAAAACGATCATTCCTTACTCCTCATGTTGATACTTTCATACTCTGAAAGATGAAAAGTGCTAGTATAGAAAAATTAAACACTTTGAAAGATAGATGCTAACTTGGTGCAATGTATCAGCAATACTGTTAGAAAGGAGAGAAAATGTGTGAGAGTGATGACCTCAGCTTGGACTTAGGTCTACCAACAGGGTCAGTCTTGTGTCTTCCGCACAGAACACTGCCTCCAGGCTTGAGACATTTCACCTTGGGGACTTGAGTGTTGCCGTGTGGCTCTGCTGTGGTGACAGCATAACCAGGGAGTGCCCTGGACGGCCAAAGCAACTTGCTGGGGCCATGGTGAATCGGTGCTAATGTCTTGACTTAGTCCTGAAAACACATAGGTTACTCTTGCTGGTAACAGGTACAATAGACATTATGAGCTTAGCATGATTAAATGTTTTGGTGATGTCATTTTCTACCAGCTGTATTTTCAAAATCCTCTTCAAATCATGCTCCGTGTAGAACATGGCAGTAATGCAACACAGATGACACAAACATTGCACAGTGAGAAAATCCAGATCTGAGAGAGAAATGGCTACAAGTACACATGAAAAAACTGTTAAAGTCATCTGACATTCCAGAATGAGACAAGCCTAAATCTGTGAATAACTTTGAAAAAAATCTCTCTGGTACTGCATTGAACTTGTCTGGGTTAAACCTCAACTAGCTTTTTTCCTGCAGAGCTCCAGCCAGGCAGTGGGGAAGCACATGTGCTGTGCCATCTGGGTCAGTGCTCAGAATGCAGACTTGTGTGTCATCCACTGCATCCAGATGGTGTTGCAGCCCACTGTACCCGCTAGTGTCTTCACATACAGACTCAGGTGATAAAACAGAGCTCCAAAGAGCACTACACAAGTAAGCAGTCACATAATCTTAGAAATTAAATGGCTAACCTAAGCTTATTAATGCCTGGGGGTATTTTCAGCAGAAACTCCTTTGGCATAGGATGCCTGTTTGCTTCCATGTAATGTTTCGATTTATTTTTGAGAACTCCTTAGCTTTCATGATACAAAATGAATCTCTAAGTGAATCTCTAAGTGGCTTTCTGAATATACTTTACCATAACAATACTTATTCCTCTGGAGCAAGTAGCAGTAGTGTTTTTAATCTCTCGTACAGGAAGATTCGGGGTCATTGAAGTGATAGCTGACTCTGTTCTACAAGTACCAACAACACCAAAGCTAAGCAGCTCGAAGACGAGCAGGGACTGTGCCAGCCTGCTCCTCCCAGACATTTTATAAATCATGCATACTCCTGGTAGAATTATTTATGAAATGTTTATGAGAGCACTGCATGAGAAGAAATAAACCTGAGTAAAGCTGTCTCCCGTTAACTTTTACTGCAGGACTACAGATCTGAATCTGTGTGTCACAGTCTGTTGTCAAATTTGGTAGCTGTCAAATCTCTGAAATCTCTTTGAATTGATTTTTTTGTCTTTAGAATGAGCAAAAAAGGCATGTTTGCTTGGCCCTGATTTCCTCTTATTTGACATGTTAGGAGATGTCAGGATGCACAGAACTCACCTTCTTATGTTTCGGGTAAAGCATGCTTGCTGTGCACTGTTGTACCCTGTTGCTTCCCAAGCAGGAGAGAACAGCCCTGATGTTCCAGGGTTGGTGCAGTTATTAGACTTGCAGCAGTTTTAGCAGTGTTTCTACAAAAGCCTTTTTTGTTTGACCAGTTGCACTTTTCTCTGTGACCACTGCATAAAGGTTCGCTCCAGCTTTCCTCTTCTTTCTCTCCATGCAAATATACAGATGGATTTAAAAACAAAACAAAACAAAAATGTAGAGGGCTCCAGAATGGTTCCTATAGCAACTAAATTAGAAATTAATTCATCAGGGAAAAACAAAAAACCACCATACCATTGCTTTATATAGTAGGGCACGTTTTTATTTATTCGGATTTCTTGCCACTATTAATAAAACAAAGTGAAACTTTGTGCACAGATGATGGGTATTCATCAGTCTGTGGGTGGGTAGTGATTGTGGAAGAAGCATGGTTGAGCTCAGTGTATCAGTAACTTCCCCATATGGCTTAATATACAGGATTTGTATTTTCCTGGCACATTTTCCTGTAATACAGATCTTTATGTCCAATTTTGGTAACTGTTCCCCACATAAGTAAATATATGAAAACTGTGCATGCATACAATACACTATAGTGCAGACATTCATGTGCATGAAGTCTTGTAAGGCTGCAGACTGTGAAGGATCATTGTTCTATTTTTAATCCCCAGAGAAATGTGGTTTGTTTATTCTCTGCTGCATCCCCAAAGCTCTTCACTCTGTGGTCTGAGGCAGCAGGGTCAGACAAAGGTAGCACCATCCACTGGGAGCCAGACAGCAGTGATTTCACTTCAGTTTGCCAGCGTTCATACTGAGTGTGAGCAGGCACTGCAGCAGAGCCCTGGTGTACAGACCTGCAGGTTCCGGGCACTACGCTGAGGAATGGAGTCTGCTGCTGCAGGTTGCTGGTGGCAGTGCTCATAATGGGGTGGTGGTACCCAGTGGGCACTTGGTTAGCCCCTCTCCCCATATAGCAGATTCTTCCCCTAGCTGTGTTTCAGATTCTGAGAGCTCCATCTCTGTCTTTCCAGAGGATTCTGTAAAGCAGAGCGAGCTGCAAGGACTGGCTCTGTATTGGGATTCTGTACAACTGGAGCTGTGTGGGTGAATGTGAGACGTAGGAAATGAAGGCTGTTAGGAAGTCCCTAATGTAAAATCACAGGGGAAGGCAACATGCCTCGGCTTTCCCAGAAGCTGGGAAGTTCTGTCAGGGAAGCTTCATTGTATGCCTCAGTTGTTTTTATATCTTCCCTTAGACATGTTACTGGTCACTGCCAGGAACATGGCACTCAGCATGTGGAATTTTCTTTTCATCTTATACAAACCTTTTATTTTTCTCCCAGCTCCTGAAGTATGACCTCAGCATTCATGACTTCCATAACTTGAATTAAAATGCAACATCTGCTACAGAATTTACTGCCTGTTGGCTGTCTGATGTGGCAGAGATAACTTGGGTGTATATCATCCAAGGGAGGAATGAAATCTGTTGGGGCGGTCTCCAGTACAAAACAAAATCTGTTAAGTATTCCAGGCCCTTGTTCTGTCCAGCCTGAGTTTGCTACTGGTGTTAACCTGACGAACTCCCAGATACCACCCAGGGCCAAGGGCAGCTTGACTCAGTTTGGTTGTTTCTTATTGCGCGCTGGAAGAGCCTAAAACTGGAGGCAACAGCAGGCTAAGATCACTTTGGTACAACTTCAGCTGCTCTGCTTTCCTTCCTGTCCTTGGCTGGTGATAGATCTGGGTTAGCCTTCTCCTGCTCATCAGTTGTGTGTGTCTTTTCAGTTAGCAAATGTGCTTCCAGCTCCTAGACATCTGCTGCGTGGAACATGAGTCTCCTAAGAGAAATTGTACCATTTGAATTAGACTGAGGGGGAAGGGGAAAGAGCTTGAAGAGACTGTGCATCTGTGTGAGCTGAGATTCTGCCTCAGCAAGGTATGAGTTTGCCTTCAGTCACGCATGGGGGCTCTAAGAGTTGTATTAGAGCTCATTCATGATCGGTTGCCTTTTTTTTTTTTTTTTGGAAAAAGGTTGGTCTGTTTAGCACTTCTGACACTTGGTGTGAAAATGAGAACGAGAGGATGACGACCAAAGTTTTAAAAAATACAAAACAAAAAACACAAGCGACATCCCAAGGGCTGTGTTATTCAGTTTTGCCCTTCTTGCTTTTGAGTGTTTTGAATGCAATTTTTATGCAACTACAAGGGAAGAGAAATCATAAAGGAATCAATATATTCTTAGGTTTCATTAAAAAAAGAATCTTTTGCTTCCAGCAGCTAGATAACACTAAATTATTAGAGTTAGTCCCATTTAATAGGTGGTATACATAAATGTGTCTAGAAAAGGTGACCTCCACCATTACCACTGACCCGTGCAGCTGGGTAAAACAAAATGATGATAGCATAATGACAACAGATGCTAATAGTCTGATGTATCTGTGCTTCTTAATGCAGTAGGCAAGTAGAGCTGTCTGGTTAGAGGATGGGTAAGTCCTTAGCTGCTTTAAAAGACAGAATCTTTTCAGGAAGCGGCCTTGTTCCATCCATGAAATAGGTGTTTTCACTGTGCAGGCCCCAACAGAGACCCTTAGGAAGAGTTTATTACTTTGTACAAGTGCCATTCAGTCAACACAAATTACAGCCCACTTTCTACTGATTTTGAAGTATTCAGATGTTAAGTTCAGTACAAGACGTGCACGTTTCGTTCATCTGCTAGGAGAGCCAGCTACTTGATGAAATGGTTGACAAGTTGGAAAGTAGGACTGTCAGCAGAGCCCTGGCGTGCTGTCAGGAGCCCCTGTGCTGCAGGGAAGCTTCGCTGCGACGTCCTCGTGTGAGCCAGGGCCCTGCAGGCCACCCCACGCCCGTGCTGAAGGTGAGACAACTGGTGGCCTTGCTGCCCTGCGCTGGGGATGTGTTGGAGCTGACGTGCTGCCTGCCCAGCTTGCTGCCTCTGAAATTTTCACAAGTATTCCATTGCTTTTCCTACGTTCCTGCCTAATGTCGTTACAAAGCTATTGTTCCTCTGCTGTAAGGAAACCATTTCTGGTGTGGGTGAAGAGATGTTTGTGTGGAAAGCTTCTCCAGAATAAACAAACCCCCCCAGGAATCCCTTCTGAACCAAATGATTCATAATCCTGTGACTTAATTTATAAATAATATCAGCTGTATAATTGGCAGTTATTTTGTGATTATGGGATAAGCTAAATTTTGAAAGATTGAAGAGTGAAACCGAAGCAGTGTTTTCCTATCCTTTGTTCCTGAATTTTTCTTTCTTTTTGTCTCTGTTAATTTTCCTTCAATATATCCTCTGTGGAGCAATACTGTGGTGCAGATGAGGATGCTTAATTCTGAGCTGCAGTCCTTGAATGTGCATTGAAGCACAAGGTAAAGGAACTCACTTGCACTGACAAAGCAGCATCACCTGCCTGCAGGTGCAGGAAGGTATGTTTGCATTGGTTAAATATGATAAAAAAAATAATATCACAAATATGGATTAAGTCATCAAGTCTAGAATTTTTTTAATGAAAATTAGATCTTGTGTAATTTGGTTAAGATACATAACGAGGTGATGCTCTAGCTCTTCTCTGAAGCTATGACTGCAAATCAGTTTTGTGAAGTAGGTGTGTGGAAGAGAATTACTGTTTTCTCAAACTGTTAAACTTACTGATATTATTGTCTACATCTGAAGCAGACAGACCTTTTCTATGTAGATAAGGTAGCTTTTAGAGAATCCATACATTTTAGTCAAATAAGCATATTAATTTCTGTCGTTTCTGTCATCTAGCAGGGCAGATAGGTTCCACTGGGAGAAGGGAGAGCAGGAAGCTGTGATGCTGTGATGATGATGAGCTGTGATGCCCTTATGATGAGAGTTAAGATTTTGTGATTTCTTTTCTGACAGCTGTTCTGCCAGTAACTTGCCAGTCTCCTTTTTTCTCCTTTTTTTTTTTTCACTTGTAATGTTAATGTAATTCTACTCATATACCTTGTGCCCAGATTTTCATGTTTTAATTGGAAGAATGCGTCCAGTGGGTACAGATGAGTTTGTCTTCTTCTCTCTTGCTTACTCTTCTGTGTGCTCTTTCTCTCAAGCAGTCTTAAAACTACCTCTGAAAACAAAGGTAAGCGAGGAGTTAACTGTGCAAGTGAAACTTCTGTAGCGATTGGATTAAGACCAGAAATCCAGTAAGCAATGAAGTCCTAAAGTTGCCTATAAAAAGCTAGATAACTTTTTCAACCTCTGCCCAGCATGTTATTTACAGTTCTTCACTCCATCCTCTTGGAAAAACAGAACTCATCAGTGAAAAATGTCCGTCGTTCACAAAGTTTTCTGTCTCGGTATATACACACTGTTCTTTCTGGCTAGCTTTGCAAGCTTCCAAGGCCCAGCTAGTAAAGATGCCAATAAATCTAAGCCCCTAGAGATACAGGCATGGCGTTTTAAACTGTCATTTGTGCCAGTGGATATTAAACAGCTTTTTTTTTTTTTTTTTCTCCTGTTGTTTCCCTTGGAAAAGTTTCTTCTTCTGGTGAATAGATGAATTTTTAGACAAAGGTGAGCTAGGGAACAAATAACCCTAAGAAAGTGACGATATAGTTTATAGAAGAGCAACTGCTGTGGAGATTGTAACATGTTCCAGGATGTAAAGCAGTTAGTTTTAAAACTGGATTTTAGAAGTTTAGCAGCAACCATTTTGCCCTGTCTAAACAGCATTTGAAGGGTGCTGGTTTGCTGGAATACTGTGATGGGTGTCCTTTTACAAAAGTGCAATGAATAAATCCATAATTTGATATAGCCATCTGCCAGCTGTGTATCACATATGAATGGAAGAATGACCTTTAGACACTTCTCTGCTTAACAGGGTTAGTTTTAAACTTGTTAGGTTCTTTCTTTAAGGGAACAAACAAAACAAAAACCACCTACAGCATGTGACTGAAAGCTTTCATGTAAGTTAACACAAGTGTGCTGAAAGTAGTGTGTATGTGTCTGAAGTCACGTCTCGTTGTCTTTTGTTCTAAAACTGATAGCATAACTCTGAGAAATGGAAATGTCATGTATGTATAACTAGAATCAAAGCTTTCCAGACAGAATAGTTTTCTAAAACACCTCTTTTTTAGGTGAAGCTGTGAGTGATGTAGCCAAGATGAAGTGTGTTTTTTCACTGTGTGTTCTAAATATTTCTGCCAGTTGTATGTTAGGGGGTTTCTGTGATATTAATCAATGCAGTTTTCTCTACTGCTTCTATATCCTTCATTTTGGAGATGTTTCCAGGACCGCTGTTGAGGTAGATGTCAGCTCTGTGTGTGATCCCACTGTGTACAGCACTCGCCTGTTCCATGTTCTGAATATGGCAGTGAGATTTTTTCATTCCTACATCTTGTCTGTGCAAAAAGACCAGCCTTACTCTGAAGGTGAAAGGAGCCAAAGGGCAGTAAGCGAATGCAAAAACATGTACAGCTACATGTACAGCTCACAGTGCCTTTCTAAAGCCTCGTGACAATTTAATTCTGCAGCTGTGGGGCTTTCAGTTTACCTGGCATTGTGATTGATTACAACTTCCATCACAAATTAATAGTGGAAGTAATTTTATTTTACTAAAGCAGCATATGTCATGAGAAATATTCCTGGAATTACAGTTCTCAGCAGAAGGATCTGAGTATTTTTCGTGGATATACATTGCCTCAGTGCAGAAGTGAAAACAGGAGAACGTGGGATGGGAGCAGCGATACAAGTCTGTGTGTACATCTGTGCAAGTGGAAAGTATTTATAGATATATCCTGCTGTACCCATTAAATTAAAATTATTTAACTGGCCAAATTAAGAAGGTTAAGATGGAGGCAAAGAGGTAAGGTGGCAGATGATGACAGGTCAGAATACATTTTGTCGTTAAGTTTGTGTGTGATGAACTGTTTGTGAGCTGCATGCAGTGTCACTGTGTGGAGCTTAGGTGAAGATGTTGAAGCAGGAGCTATCTTAGTGCTCTGTCTTTGGCAAAATTCCTAAAGTGAGAGGAGTAAAAATGTTGAATATTGTGTAATTGTTGTTCCGGACTCTTCAGCTCCTGTGGAGGAGGTTGGATTTCCTGGCGTAATATAAACAACTTGCATGGTAGCTAATGTGTGAAACCTCAGGCGTTGAGCACTTAAACGAGGTGAATTTCTCACTCTCGTGAAAGGAGTTAAAAGAAAATGGGATTGAATGGGTGACCAAAAGTAAGGATGTCCACAGTGGTCAGTAGTTTAGTCTGTGTTACTGTGATCCAACAAGGGAGGTTCCTGTAAGAGCTCAAGTGGAAAATAGGTTATTTCCAAGAGCTTTCTGAACTTTGCTCATTTCAGCTGCACGCGCTTCACCTCCACCAGTTCCATTACTTGTGTCCTTGACAGTAAAAGGTTTCATGGACTTGGCTTTTACGAAGTCGTTTGATTTTTGTGTAGCTTAGAGGAAGCAAAGTCAGAAGCAGCACAGTCCTTTCACTTGAAGCACTTGCTAAAGGTTATTCAGAATGAATTCCTAATTCTGCCAGCTATTTGGCTTGCTGACAGAATAAAAATCAGAAATTGAAAACTCCTACCAGGTCATTTTCAATGTAAATCTTTATCACTTCAGAACTGCTCCCTGTGTACATATTCAGTGTACCAGCACTTATACTGTGATCTGCTGCTTAGTAGACTGGAACTAGTGTGAGTCATTAAATTAATGGTGTTTTCTTAAGTATTCAGATGTTTGAGATAATTTAATGAACTTGTAATAACAGCTAAAATGATTTGTTTACACTTACCTAGTTTGTTCCCCCTGGCAGAATGCACCAGGGTTTCAGAGGATGCCTTGGGTTTTCCTTGCTTGGTGGTTGCTTGGTTGGTTGATTTTTGAATTCCTAGTATAACCACTAAATACAGTATTTCAGGGTCACTGAGCTCAGCTTACTCCACTGCTACTGACTCTGAAGTTACTTTTTCCTGTGGGAAATATGTGGACAAACTTGAAGATAGATCAGTGTGCTGTCAGGCTTTCGTTTCTGTTTGGCTCATCTCTGGAGAAGTGCGCAGCTGCCCAAGCTCTGTGACACTTCAAGGCAGCCCTCTGTCATGACTGACCTGCTTAACACAGAGTACGTGTTTTGTTTGTGCTCCATTTGTGTGACACAGCTAGTAGCAGACTCAGTGCTAAAAGACTTGAACGGAATCACAAATCAGGTTTTAAAAAATAAGTGATTGGATTGGCACCTAAAACCTGAAAAATGCTTTGTCATCAACGCCGAGCAGTTTCTGCAGGCAGTGAATTCTTGTCTTACAGGGACTGAACAGGAACAGTAAAAGCACTTGAATTTCACTCTGCATGTATGTGCATGCTTACGTGCATTTTAGGGGAAAGGACAGTTATAATGTTGAAAAACAAATACATTTTTTTAAGAGAAGGAAAAATAGTTATTTGCAAATCAGTCATCAGTGAGTATTGTTCTCCTGAAATCTTTGCTAGAAAAAAGTATATTCTGGGCAGAGCATTACTGTGACACTGTGGGTAGGTAAATCATTCACACGTAGGCCTATTTTCTGCGTTATTTTGTCACCATCTTTTCAACATGTCACTCTTCTCCCTTCAAAATCTGACAAGCCTCTGCTTGCCTTTTTTTTTTTTTTGTGAATAATTGAGCCAGAATAAAATTTCCTGCCTCTGTATGCTCTCAGATCGATAAGGTAAAGCAAAGCGTCTTTTTTTTCCTGAAAACTTCTGTCTGAGAGCTGTCTCCTGTGGCAGCCTGAAGCTAACAGAATGAAAGGCCCACCAGGAGATGAGTCTGAATCTGAATTCTTTTAAGTGTGTGGACAGCAAGGGGAAGACAGCAAGACGATGCACCACCGTTTTCTGTTCTCAGTCTCCTTTCAGTTTCTCTTAGTCCTGCTGCTACCTTTTGACATATTCCTCTCTTATTTTTCCTTGCCCATTTATTCTTCCTTCTTCCATTTGTTCCCTTTAACAGCAGTTTAAACGTAGTACATAGACAAATAATTAGGTAGCTGAATATTATTTACATTTTTTTTTTGTGTCTAGACAAAACAACATATGGTCCATACGAAATGAAGAAAATTAAAGCTTCATCCAAAGTTCTTGTTTGTGAGAGGTGTTTCTAGTGGTTTTGTAAGTTCCTCAGATGGAGTATGAAATGATACTGAACTGGCTGAAATATTCTTTTGCAGTCAAAGTTGTGGTTCTCAGATAAAAGTAGTAATTGTCAAAAAAGATTCAATTACCCTTACCCACTGAGTATTGAGAAGACACAAGTCCTCTGAAAGCCCAGATCTGGCACTTGCTGGTCTGTTTCTCTTTCAGATTCAAAGGGAAGTAAAAGGACCTCCTAGAACAAGAAACATAAACCTGTATATAAAAAGGAGAACATCTCTGGATAATGAAATCCATGTATTTTCAAGGGAAAGTGAAATACAATCTTCTCCCCTCCCTCCTCTTCGCTCTCCACAACCTCTTTGCTCCCACTGACCATCCAGTGGGTTTAACTTCAGTGCAGGTGTGTTGCTGTTTGCAGTGGCAGCAGCCAGTTCTGTTGCTCTGCAGTAGTGATCTCCTTAGAGCAGTCCCAGCAGTGCTGGAAAAGGGAAATTGGCCAGTAAAATAATTACATAATACCGTAACACTCATTACTCTGGATTAGAGTGGGTTTTCTGATCTGATAGCTGTTATCTGCTTGCAAGGAGATGAAAAAAATCTGAATTAAAGGAAGCAAATACTGCTGCTGAAGGAAGAGTGTTTTCTATTTCCTGCAGGACCTTCACTGCCCTCAAAACTTGAGATTACCTTTCTCTCTGCAAGATATATATATATAAAAAAAAAGCCACCTCTATGTGAAAACAACATCCTATTTCCTTTAAAACAAAAGATGAAATCTCGTCTTCCTAAGTGGAAACAATTCATGCTAAGATTTTCAGTGCATATCCTCTGAAGAAAATCACTTAGAAGTGAAACAGAATTTATATTTATATATATATTGACCTCAAGAAACTTATATGCTGTGTTTGCATGGAAAGCTAGCATCCTTATCTCTCCAGTGCAGAGAGGTCTGGAATATTTCTGAACATTTATTATTCACCCCAGAACATTTCATCAAGAAATCCCAGTGTGCAAGAGTTAAAAATGCTGAGAAGTGGAAATTTGCTTTCGTCTGGCTCGTAGTGTCGTGGCTCTGGGAAGCACGCGCTGGAGTTCACAACCCAGTAGGTGATTCTGGCTGAGACATTCCTCAAACTTGCTTTGGTTGTTATTGATTTAAAGATACAGAAAATTTTTAAAAATGCATTTGAACTAAGGCTTGTAAGGAAACACTGAGACATAAATTGGTCACTTTCTAACGGTCTGGAATAGTGCTCTGCCATCCTCCTTTGCCCTCAAAAATAACCAAAAAGTGTGTTTAAGACCCAGTCTTTCAGGATTAACAATTGCACCTAGAGTGATTGTTCCTTCTTGACTATTTGGTGAACAGCAAGTAATCATTATGAGCATTTATTTTTAAAAGGACAAATAGTAAGTCATCTTGTTGACTCTGGGCATGTTTCAAGTTCCCTGTAATTGCTCTGTCAGTCTTTCCCCATCCATTCTCCCATGCCAAAATGCATAAAGCCATGCTGCTTTGTTCCTGTATCACCCAAATTAAGCATAAAAAAGCAGGAGATGTTAGCTGTTCACGCAGCCCTCATTTGCACAGCGTCTCCCAAGTCATTAAACAATTAAGAAAATATCGTATCATCTTTCAGCCCTCATCAGCCACAAGTCTTGAACAGCATGTCCCAAATTCTGTGCTGTGTGAAAAATAATTAATGAAAAGGCCTTTGATATTGCATAGTGCTGTGTCTGAACCAAGAACGTGGGCGTGATGGTGCCAGCCATCTTCTGCAGCAGCCATTTCACCGGCCCCGAGCAGGCTGCGGAGGGAGCGGAACCGTACGAGCAAGAGCTGAGGCTCCGAGTGGTGCTTGGGGGTGTGCTGGAATGGCCGAGGCTGTCGCTGAAATGAGTGCCCAGTGTTAATTCCCTTCTTGTGAACACTGAGCATATAGCTTCATTCACGTTTTGCCAAAGTACTGCTGGATTTATGGTATCTCTTTAACGTACCTCTTAGGTTTAGGTGGTGGAAGTCCCATACGTTGCTGGTTTCCATAGGTACAGGGACGGATACTGCCACTTACACACACTGAGCATTGATATCTTTTGTGTTAGGTGACTGAATTTGAATGTTCTGCCTCAATAGCACCGTGAGTTACGAGCACCTACATGCACACACAGTGCTGGTGGTGGCTCGGGCAGCTGGATGGGGGGCGTCGGAGGGTGCAGTGCAAACCTAGGAACTGTCCTGGGGATTGATAAAAACCTTGATTGATTAAAAAATGTAGCAAACTTTTGGACTTAGATAACCTGTGGTGAAAACTGTATCCTTTTAAGCTCTTTTTGGAGACAAACTTGCTTCCTTAAAGCTGGCCCTGGACCTCCACCCAATAACCTTTCTGTACAGAAGCAACAAGCAGACACATAGTATATATTCCATTTAGTGATATTAAGAAGATTTTGCTCATTTGTAGGGCAGTTGGAAATTTGGAAACTAAGTATTATAGTTCCTGTTTATCATCATTTGAAGGTGCCTGTCTTCTTGCTGCTTCTCATGGTACTGGGACAGCTCATTGCAACAGCTGAAGACTATTAACTAAAACCCAGAATTCTTACCTTGCCATGCTTATGCCTTCAAGGCACTCAGCTGTTCAGAATTTTCATACCAAGTGATTTCCAACCCAGTGCACACCCAGTCCTTGGGCTATTAACTTCAACCATTTTAAGATGCATTTAATTCCAGGTACAACAACCGCTTAATTTGCATAACTACATGACAATACACAGGGAAAAACCTGCAGTGCAATAGGGAAGGTAGCTCTGCTGCTCACGCTGAGGAACTGAGCAGATTACAAATGGCAGGTCAAAAAAAACACAACCCTATTTGCATTAATACATACTAAGTATTCATTTCAGATCTGTAAGTTCAGTATTTAAAACATAAATCCGTGTTAAGCAGTGGAAAGATGAAAGGTTAATGGATTTTTGAAGCAGTGGTGCCAAAACGGCAGCGTTGATAAGCACAGAGTGGGCTGTGGTAATGCCCACAGAGAAGGGGCAGCGCCAGAACAGAACTGCCGACTGCTGGGGATGGGGAGATAAATAGCATAAGTGGTGCTTTTGCCTTTCTTAGGGATTCTGTTGAGCATAAATGTGTAAATAAGAAAGAAGGGGTAAGGTATGTGCAGTCTTCAGTGTGAGAAGCTTGGAATTGATGCAGTAAGAAAAATGCAAGAGATGTAAAAAGTGGCTGAAGTGATAGGAAATGGTGAAATGATAAGGAGGTAATCTTGGCACCTGGCTGCTGCATAGCACCGGGGCCTCCTGCGGGCGTGGAGCGGCTTCTTAAGGCAGAGATGGGGCTTTGAGCATCTCAGAGTAATCCTGGCACTCAGGAGGGGAGAGCACAACCCCAACCCGCAGTGCTCAGAGGGGGGAGGAGGAAGTCAGCTCCTGTCCCGCCTGCAGAAGTGAGAGGAGGAGGAGAGGCCGCGAGGAGACCCTCGGTGAGGGGGCGGCCGTGTGAGGGCACGAAGGGGGCTCGGGACGCGGCCGTGAGCTGCTCCCGTGCAGTGGGGCGAGCGGAGGCGGCACGGCCGTGTGTGAGGAAACAGCGGCAGTGCGGAGGGAAGCACGGCGGGAAGCGAGCATGTAGAACGTGAGCAGGATGGCCCCGTGCTGCCCTCGGGG